>JAAEAF010010094.1:0-29715 GCA_011037195.1 Triatoma infestans
GACGGCGAGAGCAAATCGTTCACAAATATCTGTTGTTTATTATCAGAGGATTTTAATTTATCCTTGTTTAATTTGGCATTTCTCACAATTTCTTTTTAACAGAAGAATATAAGAATTTCACAATTATTATTGCGGGTGGATAATTACCTCGACCAAACTTTCGTCGATAAATATAATCGACAGCTTCCACCCTTAAATCAACATCAATCTGTTTTGACATTCCTTCAATAATGGAATAAAGATTTTCATTTTCGGAAACAGAAATATTGTCTACTTTAACGGTATTTAAATAAGGAGTCTGCGAACAAAATAACACCTCTTTGCTTAAATTATTAATTTGTTTCTTTAAATAATTATTTTCATCAAAAAGTTTAGAGATATTTTTTTTACAAACTTTCAAATATTTTTCTAAATTAGAAAAAACATTTTAAATTCTCTTTTAAAAGTTTGCTTATCAGTACACAGAGAAGATTGCTCTTTTCTGAGAGCCGTAATATCAGCAGAGAGTGAGTCTAACTTGGTAATAATAAGAGAGTGCAAAGCTTCACTCCCACCACCAACCCTGGTACGGGCCCCACTACTACTATCACCTGCTAATTTGTCATCTGCCATAGTATCAAAGTTCGCAAAAATAAGATCCACACCAACCAATTGTGAATGAAATGAAATAATAAAGATTAAATTAATAATTTTTTTTTTTTTCAATGTTTCGTATCAAATCGGAAACATTTTAACTGGAAAATAATACTAAAAACAAACAGCGATTAGACACAACTGAATCACTAAAATTTGTGTAAAAAAGTTACTTAGAACCAATTAAAAAAAATAAAAGAAAGCAGAGCACAGACAGACATCCGTACACCATGAAGGTTCGAGGTCCTAATATCTTAATAATAATAAAGAAACAAAAAAAATATAATAAATCTGGCCATAATACTTTAAAAAAAGGAAATGTTATACATAGGAAAAGCATATTACATAGAAAAAAATACATATTTAAAGTACAAATAGAAGAAGAACCAAAGTTAGGCAAAAAACAGAAAATATCTCAGTTTTTAAAGAAAAAGCTTAAATAAATAAAATTCTAGTTAAATGAATCAAGCAAATGTGTAACTTACTTTGAAATTATCCAGTGAATTAACTTATTCTTTCTTTTCAATATCCCGTTCGTCTTGATGAGCTTCATCTAATTTTTGTTTAGCTTCTTGTAGTTTATTTCCATGACTTTTTATTTCTTGTTCATGGAAAGCCATTTCTTTCTCTAGTGTTTCTTTTAACTTTTTTAATAGTATCTTTTGCTAGAGTTAAATCAAAGAATTAAATTCGTTTAATTTCTTTTTTTAATTTAATTCGTTATTAAATCAATTTAACCGAAATAGTTGCTTCATTTCAGCGTCTGTTTAACCTCTCGTATATACCCATAGTTAAACTCATCACAACATGCATTCATTAACACTTACACATATTGACATAAAAACACCAACGGGTTTCTTTAAATTTGATATTAACATGAATACGGGGACTTATAAGTTTTGTTTAAAACTTTTTTCCGAAAAAGTTCATTTAAGAAGGTTAAACGGGAGAGAGGGAGGTTATGCTTTCATCTAACAAGTCGATTTATTAAATTTAGATTCTCCCAATGATACAAAATTGAAGATACGTAAACATTTAGTAAAAATTTAAAGTCTGAAGAAAATTTGTGACTCAACAGTTTATTGAGTTTACTATAATTTACAGTAAGAAAAAGTGATGTAAGTATTTCACACCAGATTTTTTTTGTTTTTTGGTTTTATCGGAAGATTTTCTTGTTGGCCGTTAGTTGTAATATGAAAACAAGTATTAGTTGGCTTCTCGACCAATTCAAGGTAAAAAACAAAAATCAATTACAAAATTTAATTTTTTGTTTTTTACCTTGAATTGGTCAAGAAGCCAACTAATTCTTGTTTTCAGATTTTTTTTGTTAATCTACAAGGGCGTAATTCTTAAATTTGAAAACAGTAATTGCAAGCAGACACGGCAAATAAAAAAAAAAAAACTGAGATAAAACTGAACACAAACTTTTTTATAAAAATATTCCTCTTCTCTTTGAGCTTCTAACTTTCCAAAAGCTCCTCCTGCACTTCTGATTGAACCTCCACCTCCACCACCTTTGCCAGCTCCGCCACCAAGGTCACCCATATGGCCACTACGATAAGGACCTCCATTACTGCACAGAAACATTTCGACTCTTCGCAACAAAACAACTATTTTTCCGAAAATTTGTTTGAATTAAAAAAAAAAAGAAGCCAAAATTTGAAATATTACTTTTTGTTTATCCAAATTTAGATTTTATTTGATTTGAATTTATGTGCATAATTTTTCCTATTTCTTAACATTTTAAAAATACAAAACTTTCTAATAATGGTCTCAATATTTTGTTGTTTTTTTTTTGTTAATTTAAGGCGCGTCAACATCCATGAACACTGGCGCCTAGAGCCTTCTCAGTACATTGCCGGGCTCCGAATAGTGTTTTTTCGTTACAGACAACACTGTCCATCACCGGAAGTGAGCTTAGAGGCTCCTAAGAAGAAAAAATCTAAAGGCAGCACAGCTTGACTCGAACCCGAGACCTCCGCATGGGAGTCCAGTGCGCTAACCACTTTTCTCTTCCCTTCTCAATATTTCCGAAGTCAAAAACTGGATGCAAAAAATTATTAAACGATTACTGAAGAATATATTTTAATTTTTATGAACAAATGAAAAGATTTAACTAAGTTAGAAAAATATCTTTGGCTTTAACCATGAATGGTTTGAAGAAATTGGGTGGCAATAAGGACAGTTGAATAGATGGCCATAGTCAAGGTCGCATTGCATTATATTAGGAAAATTCTCTTGTCTTGAGACAAGACCCGGTGCAGCTGAAACAGCAAATTAGGATGATGATTTGGTTTGCTACGTGTATAATGATGGTTCCCGAACTAGGGAGTGAAGCTGGTTATTAAAACCAATAAATTTTGCTACTACTATCAAGAGCACCAGCGACGGCTCCAGGCGGGCTTTCGCCCAGACCCTTCTACGTTCATCGCCGCAACTCTCTTACTCAAGACATAATAGTATGAAATAAACTATATAATTAACAACATTGCCGCTTAAAAAACTACAACATTAATTAACACACCTTATTAACCAACGTTTGTCACGACGCTACATCGCCATCTGTTTTTAGGGTTGGTTGCTTCGATCAAAAGTTTGTATCTCGAGCACCTAAGGCGGAAGACGTGCATAAAAAATCCTCTGAAGATATCTTACGAAGAGATTAAACAACCTCTAACAGTCTTCGATGAAGTAATGAATGCTTATCACATTGATTCTCAACTAGTTTAGGATTTCGGAATTTGTCCTAGTGGGTTTAAGAAGCTGGATAGCCCAAATACTAGAACGATTCCTGGTGATAAGGTCACGCAGAAAAGCAGGGGAATGGAACTGTAAATGGATTGACAAATTCTAACTCATTCTTTGTGGATCCGAACCATGGCTTCCCACGATTTCTGATGAATCAAGATATTAATGATGAAATAATAATGTCTTCTTGAGACCAAATTAAAGAAGAATAAAGGATTCTTTATTCTGGAGAAAGATGGAGGAAACATTGGTGCATATGTTATGCTACTGGGAGACCTAATTGTATCAAAGTTTGGATTCCCAAAGTTTGGAAAGAGAAGATAAAGCAGTGTTTATGCGGCAGTTACTGTCCAACTTGATACAACCTTTATTATGGCGTGTTAAATAGGATTGGATAATGTACTGTAAAAATAAAGGGATATTATCCAATCCTGTTGCCCTAAATAAGGTTTATCAAGTTAAGCAGTAATTCTCGCACAAATGTAGACTGGTTTGGTTTCCCTTTCCTCAGGAGCCCAAATTTCTTGGGATATAGGATTGGATACTATGCTGCAGATATAGTGGGAGGGTCGTCCTTGAGGGAATTGACAACGAAATGTTTGGGCCAATAATCGGATCCTATGGGCAAATTTCCCAGCATCTTCCAGCCGGAAATTCACGCAAATAGAAGATGTGTCCAGTTTAACTTCGACAGGAAATAGCGGTATCAGGAGATTGTGGTCCTATTTGATATTCAGGTCGCCAATAAAGTGAATTCATATGATATCAGTTCAAAAATGGTATGAGAATGCTAGGCAGACTGAATGATCTGGGCAGGACAACCCTATTTTGAGTTCCAGAGCATGTTAACGTGAAAGGAAATGAGATGGCCAACATCCTAGCAAGAAACGGCTGTATATCTTCCCTTTTAAGGCCGGAACCCTTCTATGGGATAAGCGACCAGTCTCTAAGAGAAGAGCTCAAAATGAAAAGGAAATGAAGAGTGCACAGCTCTGGAAAGTCTTCCCTAGGACTGAAGCAGGCTAAGATTTGCCAGGACAGTTATGACTAGAAAAGACTAGAAGCATGCATCAGTCTGTGTAAAAATAGGCTCGTAGACTCAGGAGACATCTGAAGAAGCTGGGCCTAGAACGCGATATTACCTATAGACTCTATGGAGAAGATGGATGAGACTACAATACAATTCCTAAAGGATTACCACGTTATAATCCAGAGAGGTTTGGAAGCCTGGTACTTACCAGGAACTGGAGGAAAATATCCCCTCCCTAGAAACTTCCCAGATTTTGAGTTTAACAGCAAGACGTGCTATATAATGAGTGGTCTCATCCTGGCACAAGCACACTGTTCCCCCAAACAAGTTTAAAGGGAGTGAATATAAGAGATCCCTTGGGACGCAGAATGAAACCTAATGGATGCGTAATTTTGGTCTAGTATTAATCTATTAACTCCTCACTGAAGGAAATATATTGAAAGAGCTAGTTTGAAGCTTAATTTATTAACATAATATTGTAAGACATTGGATGAAACGAACTAGATATTATGCCCGCTAGGATAGGGGTATCTGTTACTTGGGAAGTAGCGACCCGCGGGTTAACACAGTTCAGTATTCCATGCACTTTGACAGAACAGTATACAATACACTTAAACTACATACACCTTCCTAGGAGCCTCTACAAGTCACTGTCCGGTGATGTGCAGTGATGTCTGTAGCTAGAGAACACTGCTTGGAGCCCGGCAGTGCACTGAGAAGGCTCTGGGGAGGCACAATAGGTCTTTCAGGACGCAGTGTAAAAATCCCCTACAACAATCTACAACTAGTTATTAAAATTGTTTAAAGAACATTCTTAGCATTGGAACATAAAGAAAATTAACAGTACAGATTTTCTTTCAACACATCTCTTACATGATATGTATAAGTAAAAATAGATTTATTTTCAAGTATAGCATTCACAAAAGGTATTAATGTAACGGTATAATGTAATTGTAAAAAAATGGTTCGTTCTATTTCTCTAATGCAAATATGAATCTAGGTTAATTAAATATAGAATAACTAGGTCAAGTTCTTACAACCCATGATGGTTCGGTTCATGAAACGATTACATTTTATGTTTAATAAAAAATTAATTGAACCTCTATTAAATCTAATATAGAATATATAATTCTTTATCTCTATGGAGCTAAATTTCTTTTATTTTACTTTATTTTATGCTACACACATTACTCTTTAGTAAAGCTTGAAATATTTTAATTATCTCATTAAACGAATAATTTCTAAGTTTAGTGATATATTTAACGATAGCCAAGGAGAGAATATATTATACAGAATAAAAAAGTATCACAAATATCTAAGGAAATGGCATGTAGTAGTTTTTTTTTTTTTCATATAATGGACATATTTAATTCCGTTCACTAATATTTTAAACTATGGAAATGAAGTTTAAGTGAGGTCATATTGTTAAAACGGTGCTTGTAAAGAGAAGAAAGGGAAAAAAAGTTGCAGACTATATACCGGTTTTTGAACCGTGTAGCAAATATGTTGGAGAAATTTTACCCATTCAAGAAAGTTGCATATACAAGAGCCTCTTCACTTATGAGAATATATCTGCATATTATGATATAACAGTGCAATCATCTAACTGCATCTATATGAAATGTCTAGATAAATAAAGTGGAAAGAAATTTTATGCAAAAAAAATCTGTTTTGGAACACTCATCTACGCCCTCCCTCCTACGGGCCATGTTCGCTATTGTAATTGAAAATTGTTGTTAAAGTCAGTTTTTTTTTACTAAATTCTCCTAACTTCCATCATTGGTGAATCAATTTCTGTAAACTGTTTCAAATTAAAAGTAACAGATTTATGTAAGTATGAAAGATACCTCGTTTATATACGAAGGCCATGTTTAGCGATAAGTTTTTCGATAAAAACAAGGAATAGTTTACGTTCTATAAGTCGCACTTGCGGTTGTAAATTTGTTATTTGTAAACTTATTTATATTTCATTTTATTCTGAAATAGGTAGTAATTTTGAGGGAAGCTTAAGGTCAATGCTCCCCCAGTAATCCCAAAAAATCCATCTTCTCAGTAAAATGTTTCAAATAAAAGTGATAGCACTATGCATTTATGTACGAGGCATGTCCAGTAAGTAAGTGTACTGAGGCTCTCACAGCCAGAGGGATTTTGTTTTCGACATGTTGACTACACGACTGTTCGAGGTCAGTACGTTGAGAACTGTCGACGCGACAATACGTTTCGTGAAAAATGTCAATCCAATCTCCCGCCAAGTGTGAAATACGCGGCGTCATCCGTTATCTCGTTTGGAAGGGAAAAACTCGGGTTGAGGTTTATAATGAGGTAAAAACTGCATATGGTGATAAAGTTATGAATCGTACGAGTGTGTTCAAGTGGTGTCGCGAGTTTAAAAACTGTCGTACGTCTGTGCATGATGATCAGAGGAGCGAAAGACCTTCAATTGTGGCTGACGAAATTGTGGAAAAAATCGAAAATGCGCTCCGTGACGATCGCAGATTGACTGTGGATGAACTTTCTGCGACGAGGAGGTGAAGGGGTGGAGGAGAAGTGGATGAAGGGGTTGGCGGGAAACTACTTCGAGGAATGCATCAAAAAATTAATACCTCGGTTCACCAGCTGCATTGAGAGGAATGGTGACCATTTCGCAAAATAGCTTACATATGTACTAATGTAACCAATTGAATTTTTTTGTAATGAATTTTTTTGTTCAAATAAAAATCATTGTAACCTACAAAAATTCAGTACACTTACTTACTGGACATGCCTTGTAATTAGTATGCGAAGTTTTGGAACTGTTTTCGATAGGATTTTGAAAAAGTACTAGAAAAAAAAAAAACTGGTGTGAAACACTCACTCGACCTGCTTTACTCCTGCTAGTACAATTATATGTTATAAAATGACAAATTTTCTGATAACTAAATTTCTACATATTTATCTTAACATAAATCCAGAGGTAAGGGGAATAAGTAGCTAACTATTAGCTTCGCAGGTAGAGAAGTAATTAGGTATTCTGGCCCAGTAGAACGTACCAAAAACACAACCAACTGCATATAAAATTTGAAATTTAACGCCCCAAATTCTGCACAAAAACATTTCTTTTTTTGGGGGAGAAAATGTTACAAATAAATTACGTAGGTGGCAAAAGCAAATATTTATACTAAACTGACACTTTAAAGGAAAGCTACCGACCCCCATAAACCCCGAAAATTAATTTTCCTGTGGAAATGTTTCAAATAAAAGTGGTAGGTATTTATTATGTGTGTAGATAGTATACAACATCTACAGAAAGTCGTTGGAGCCGTTTTTGAGGACATCACGAAAAACTGGAAAAAAAAACATTCAGAAAAGTCGCACTTCCGAAAGATGGATTTTTTCTCGAAATCTTCGTGTCTGATGCCGGTGGTAGTGCCTAAATGGAATTGTAGTATGATCGCAATACTTTCTCTTAGTAGGGGTAAGGGAAAGTAAAAATAATTAAAAGGAAAAAAAATGATTAAAATATTATATGTACAATCCTGAGGGCAAATTAATAATCAATAACAAAAAGAATGAATAAAAAACTAAAAAATTTCTCTCCTTCAAATCGCCCAAAACATGATACATAAAACTTTACTTCTCCTTATCATTGCATAATCAGTTTGGTACCAAACTAATATTACAAGGTAAACTACTTCCCCAAATGACGCACCATTAACCTCGGGTAAGATGTGTGGCTTAATTAGAAGTGCTGGCAAAAAATAAATAAATTAAAGATTCAACAATAGAATTATAAAATAAAGCAAAAGAAAGGGTCATATGTTTGTGGTGAAGAAACCAATAAATCATCACTCTATATGTACAGAAAAATAAAAACCTTTTAAGGAACTGTAAAATTTGTTTTTAAACTGCAAGGACTTATGATTTGGCAGTCAGAAATAGATAACTTCCGACAGATAACGGTAAATCAACCTTCAAAATTAAGTTTAGATTAAACGTAGATTGAAATCTTTGAATTTACGTTTATTTATTGATGTATTAACTTATTTTCGAATATTTCTTGAGAAACGTTAATGAACACTGGATCCTTTGAAATAAAAGTAAATGATGTAATAATCAATGTAAAAAAATAATACATTACAAAACATTCTGTTCTTACTGCTTGTAATTGGGAAGTTCTTTTTTATTATCTGACGCTTTTGAATCTTGATTTACTTATGTCTTAAAAGATTGTAGCATATTGTAGAATTAATAATCAGTATTTTTCTATATACTGAAAATGCAAATTAAAAAAAGGAAGTGTAGTATTATTGATAGGTTTCTACAGGGTTGAACGGGTTATTTTTTTACATTGATTATTACATCATTTACTTTTACTTCAAAGGATCCAGTGTTCATTAACGTTTCTCAAGGGTATATTAAGATAAAATCGTTAAGAGCTTTTTTCGTGAAAATCGCGAAGATAAAAAATCTTTTAGCAAAATGCATTTCTAAGATTTTGTTCGAAATCTTTTGTCGAAATATGCTGACTTTTTTAGCAATTATTTACTTTGCACACACCACACACAAAACAGTTAAAGAAAACTTTTGAATATGAGCACAGTTTTTATATCATTTTTATTCATATGCAGAGGACCTCAAAACATGTACATATATATATATTTATTTATTTACATAAAGGGAAGGGATTAGCTCAGTGGTAGCGCGCTGGACTAGCAACGCGGAGATCACGGGTTCGAATCCAGCCGTGCTACTCTTAGATTTTCTCTTCCTAGGAGCCCCTACAGCTCACTGTCCGGTGATGGACAGTGTTGTCTGTAACGGGAGAACACTGTCCGGAGGCCGGCAGTGCACTGAGAAGGCTCCGGGCGCAAATGACCTCAGATGTTGAGACGCCTTAAATTAAAAAAAAAAAATTTATTTACATAAATAAGTATGTACATGTATGCATGAGAAGTGAATACAAAGCAAAATCCCCTGCGACCTAAACATTTTATTGTGGTTTCTAATTTTATGGGTGGGTCCAACAGTCATCATGTGATTGCTCAGGGTCTCAGCGAAAAGGGTTTTTCGTGATATAGGCTGGGAAACCCATTCAGACATCACAAAAAGCCCACCTCCACAAGGATAAAAGCATAATTTACTCGACGATCTCACACTTTTATCGAGATATCGGGAAGAAGGAGAAGGCTCGAAACCGATGGCTAACCACAAAATAAAACAGTCATGTTTATATATATATATTAAAATATCTTTCCTTATAATTGTTTAAGGAATCCTTACAATTTCTGACTTCACTGTGCCTTGTGAAAAAAGTTAATTTCTAGATCTTATATTTTCAGCAATTAATAAATGCATTTTTTAATCCCTGAGATAAGGTTGAAAGGATGCGGATTGAATCCGAACACCCAAGATTATGTAGTGTTTTGCTAACAGTAAGTTTTAAAATTTCTAAGCCACACTCGAATGGGTTCATGTTTGGTATTTGTATTTTCCATATGTGAACTTTTATTATCATTGTTAATGTATAGGCTATTTAGACACTAAATATTGATTTATTTTAATTTAGACACTAAATGAGTTCTGAAGAATAAAGATTAAATGAAGATAACAAACTGACGCAGAAACCTTATTTTTACTTAGATTGTGCTAAAAATCTTTATACTTAACAACCGTGTTATACCTTAAGCTCATCTAGAATTTCTCAATGTCATCCTAGTGTTTGTGTATATTCTAACAATAGCATTACTTGATTGTTAGGTTACTAAATAAAGAATTACGTATTGAAAGATTATTTTTAACTTCAGTTCGAAGAATGGGCGTTCTTTGTCTCAGCTTATAAATATTCATTATTTATCAAATATTGTTTGCTAATATTTCGTACTCTTGTGGAAAAAGTGAATCACAATGCATTAGCCATTACATTGGAAGTTATTTTAATTTTTGTTACATTTTCCTACCATTTCTCATTCAAAATGAAGGATTCAAACTGGCATTAACTTTATCCTGATCTTCCATTTTCAATCAAGTTAAATAAATTATGCATTATTTTTCCAAGATATCATTGCAACAAGAAAATATTGCCAAGTATGGATATGATAATGACTAATATATTGACATGAAGGAATATTAATAAAACGAGGCCAATTTTGAAGTATAGCAATGAAACGAAATACGAAGGTTCATTAAAATTGAGCAACGGTAGTATAACTTTACTTACCTGTTTTTATTTTTATTTCTGATACAATATACCATAATTGCACATGTTTTTTCAACATATTAAAACAGGGTACGTATATATTTACATATATTACATGAAATTTCTTAACTTTACTGCGATAGGTTAGTTTATTCGCTAGAGCACGATGGACATTACCAAAAGAATTTTATGGCCGAAAGTCGATCAATGGCAATTAAAACAGTGGAATGTCAATCAATCTTTTGTATTTGAAATAAGAAAAATGTTATATTTTATTGATAGAATACTAAGAAAAAAAGGAATTGCAATATAAAATATTCTGCAAAGAATTTCATGTAGGTAGATTTACTTCATTTCATCCAGAAGTACCGGCATTGGTATATGTACTCACTGTACTATCACTCATATTTCACACTGAAAAATAAAAATTCTGAAAACGGAACAAAATACTAAAAATACGCCTTCCTTCACTTTTGAAGATCTCATTTTTAATTCGATATTTTTTTTTCTTAAAATATGGAACTATTGTTAAGAATACACTATTATTGACTTATTGGGGAAGCTTGATAAGGTTTTAGTTTCAGACAGTTTAAAAGCACATCCCTGACCAATTCACATTAAATACCAAGAGTATTGCAAAAATTCCAGGCATTATCAAAATTTTCAACTTTGAAAACTCCGGTGAGAGAAGCACTATGAGATGGGGTTTGAATTTTATTTAGTTTCTCTTTATAATGAATCAAACTGGTTGTACTAGTGAGTAAAAGTATTCTTTTTATCTATTTAAAAACTTAATAAATTTGTTAGTAATAAATGAATATTCAAATATACAAATTCTTTTTTATTTACAAAGTAAATAAAATAAAATACCAATATTTTCTATATCACCAATTTAATAAAACTTAGCTTAACATATCGTTTTATATTTTTCCCCAATAACATGTAAAATATTTAGAATTATAATATTCGCTAAAGTTTATTATTTATGCATAGCGCATTTATATTGTTTATGTCTAAAAGCTAAAAATATTTACACTATTATTGAAAAATTAACGCAGGCTTTCTAAAGGTCGATGCTTGAACTTGTTTGAACAAGCATATACTTCTCTGAACGTATATATATATATGAACGCATATACTTCTCTGAACTCGAGCAGAGCGCTGCTTTAGCTTGAGTTTGAAGATGCATAGACTTGCTTAAAAAAATATATATATCTATTCTCAAGGGGCGGCAATTTGTCTTTTTGTCCGGGGCGACGTAACAGCTAGAGCCAAAATAAGTACTATCTGTGATATTATTTTAAATTCATTCCCAGCCTTTTCTACTTTTATGTACAGTTCATTTCTTTTGTTTATGTAGTCTGTTATCTACCTTCGCCATCTTCACGAAGTCTTTTAACATTTAAGATTGTGTGGTAATTATAAAATTTTGCGTAGGTTTTCTCGAAAGTGTCCCACATGTCCTTAGCTGATGTATGCAATCTATTAAATTTAAATTTTGATCATTCATGTTTAATAGAATTATACTTTTAGCTATATCATCTGTCAATTTTCTCTGAAGTCGCATTAAGTTCAGAATGCGAGCACACCATTGTCTATAATTTGTAATTTGTATCATTTAACCTTTCAATTCTGTTTTCAGCCACTTTTTTTCCATCAATATATGATATTTTACTTAATAATAAATATGATTAACAGTTTCGGCCCATCACCTGTTATTCATAAATTAACATAAATTTTCTCTTGTGCCACAGAAAATAAAATAATAATTACTACTGTGCTGCCCTGAGATTTTTTTCTTCCTAGGACACAGTGCATTGAGAAGGTTCCGGGCGCCAATGACCATAGATGTTGACGCGCCCCTTAAATTAAAAAAAATTACTATTTTTTCTATACTTCCAATTCAATAAAACTCAGCTTAACATAACGTTTTATATTTTTCCCCAGTCACATGTAAAATATTTTTTTAAATTTATTTTGCTACTTTACAGTTTGCATTAAGCAAAAGTGATAAAAGTAATTATGATAATATATATATGTACGACGACCATCTAGTGATTCGTGGCAAGCTTACACAGCAGCTACGGCGCCAAAATACGTTAAGATAGTCGCTTGGGCACCGCCGTTTCTGCTTACGACAAGAATTTGTGGGAAGTGTTCTGGTGTACATATTCTGGATCAGAAGGTTATGTGATTGTTTATGTAAAATATTTAGAATTATAATTTAATGCACTTAAGATCAAGTCTAAATTCCATTAAACCAACAATAATCAGTAGTGCTTTCCAAATCCATATTTAGGCATGTTAAGAGAAATCAGAAACTTACTTTTGTTAACCTTTGTAAAAACAAAGTTTTAAAAATTAAAAACTTACCTTAAAACTGGAACAAATTTCAAAAAGCGTGGAGTGTTCTTCGTGAATGACATGCTGAACGATGTGTAAATTCTACCTAACTAGATAGAAATGTAGTCAGTTATTGTCAAATAAAGTTCCAATTGTTTGTAAATAACATTTTTGTTTTTCAAATTGTTTAACGTGACATTCTACAACTTGAACATGTGTACCAGTCAATGCTTTAATGTCGAAGAACATTTATACCAGCTGAAGATGTTTTTTTTTTAAAATTGCCATAAACATATGTACATACATAGTAAGTAAGCATTGCCATCGAGCCAGATTTTCGAAACTGATATGAGTTTTCAACGGATATACACGTTATGAGGTCCCCTGAGTCCAAAAAAGTTTTTTTTAGAAATTGGTCTTTATGTGTGTGGGAAAAGAAATATCTCAAAACGAAAAGTTGCAGTAAGCTTTTGGGTACTGACACTGCATCAGACTCGAAGATTTGGGATAAATCCAACAAACGGAAGTACCATTTTACAGAATATTTTGGTCAGTTTTTTGCGATTTTCTCGAAATCGGCTCCAACAATTTTCTTTAAACTTAATATATCAACTACACACACACACAGGGCTACAACTTTTATTTGAAACATTTCTCCGGGAAAATTCATTTAAGAGGTCTTTTGAGGAAGGGGTGGGGTTATGTTTTCCTCTAATTTACTATTTCAGTTTAACAATGTGCTATACAATTCTGTCAACTAAATAATATTAATTAGAATTATATAAGTTGCCAAAATTTTCAGTTTGAAGAAAATCGGTTGACCGGAAGTACGACTTTACTGAATAGTTTTTTGTTTTTTATGATTTTCTCCATAAAAATGCCGACGGTTTTAAACACTAATAAGAATTGTAAGTGTGAAGAAAATTTGCCATTTCGCAATAAGAAAAAGTTGTGTGAGTATTTCATGCGATTTTTTAAATTGCAAATTAAAAATTAAGTCATTTATAATTGTGTTAAATGAAATAAAGAAGTTAAACCTTTCCGAAATCTCCTTAGAGACAGCTAAACATAAAAACCTGGTTCTTCTGTAATTTTTGAAGAATTTTGCAGCCGCCTTTCGTTTTGGAAAGGTAATTACAAATTAATGTGAACGAAGCAAATTGCAATAAAATATGAAAGTAAAAACCATATTACAAAATAGAAACTCAGTTTATGAAGTGTAAATTCAGGTTTATTTATTTTTTCAATTTTCGTAAGAATTTAAAAAATTAGTTTTTATTTTCTCTTACTCGTAGTAAGAGGAAGTATTGTAATCGTGTCAAATTTTCGATATCGAGTTTTCACCGGAAGTATCCGTTTTGAGGTCCCCTGAGTCCAAAAAAGTGGTTTTTAGAAAATGGTCTGTGAGTGTGTGTGAACAGCATGGCTCAAAAACGAAAAATCGTATTAAGTTCAAACTTGATATTCTGTTTAGGTATCACTATGAGATCCGCAGTGGGTAATCTGTCAAAATTCCACAACCGGAAATACCACATTAATATTTTTTTTTTACCTTTTTGCAATTTTCTCAAAAATGGCTCAGACGATTTTCTTGAAACTTATAATATCAACCACACATACAAAGAGCTACAACTTTTATTTGAAACATTTCTTCAGAAAAATTCATTTAAGGGTACTTTTGGGGGAGGGGTGGGGTTAGGTTTTCCTCTAAAGCGCTACTTCAGGTTATTAAACAATTCTATCATTTAAATAATATTAATTACAATTAAATATGTGGTTGAAATTCCGAGTTTGACAAAAATCGGATGACCTGAGTGCGTTTACTTCACCACTTTAGTAAATGATTTTTTCACTTTTTCGCGATTTTCTCAAAAATGGCTCCGGCCATTTTCTTGAAACTTCTTATATAAACTACACATACAAAGATGTCAAGTTTTATTTAAAACATTTCTCTGGAAAAATTCATTTAAGGACACTCTTAGGGGAGGGGTTATGTTTTTCTCTAAAGTGCTGTCATAGTTGATTATATAATTCTATCATCCAAACAAAATTAATTAGAAATAAATAGATGGCCAAAATTCCAAGTTTTAAGAAAATTAGTAAACCGGAAGTGCGCTTTTACTGAGCAGTTTTTCAGTTTTCGACGAATTTCATTAAATTTTGGTACACATAAAATTAGTCAATTATAATTTTGAGAACTGGAGTAAGAGAAAGTTGTGTGAGTGTTTCACACCAGATTTTTTTTTTTTTTTAAAAAAAGATAATGCGTGCGAGCAACTTTGTCTTCAAAATGGTGCAAGTAGGAAAAAAAATCCAAATATGGCAGTTTAAACTAACTAGTGACTTACGAATCTAGAATCAAATTATACGAATCTACGAATTTTAGCTTACGAATCTAAAAAAAATCTGGTGTGAAACACTCACACAACTTTCTCTTACTCCAGTTCTCCAAATTATAATTGACAGCTTTTATAGTTTGTGTACCAAATTTAATAAGATTCGTCGAAAACTGAAAAAATTGTTCAGTAAAAGCGCACTTCCGGTTTACTAATTTTCTTGAAACTCGGAATTTTGGCCATGTATTTATTTCTAATTAATTTTGTTTGGATGATGCAATTGTATAATCAACTAATCTGACAATTGATATAATCTGATAGCATCAGAGACATTTTCCGTGGTAGCCTGCTTGATTTTAGGGTCATCGACCGGTTTCGGGCGTTCGCCCATCTTCAGGATGCGTTTTTCTGACAGTGCGACAACACAGACTTGTACAGAGCAAACTTGAGTGTGAAAACTAAGATTGCTCTGTGCATGTCGGTGTTGTCACACTGTCTGAAAAACGCATCCTGAAGATGGGCGAACGCCCGAAACCGCTCGATGACTACAAAATGAAGCAGGCTACCACGGAAAATGTCTCTGATGTTTTCCAGCTCTGCGGAACCAACCACCACAACAACTGTGATAGCACTTTAGAGAAAAATATAACCCCACCCCTCTCCTAAAAGTGCCCTTAAATAAATTTTTCCAGAGAAATGTTTTAAATAAAAATTGTAGATCATTGCATGTTTAGTTTATATTTCAAGTTTCAAGAAAATCGTCGGAGCCATTTTTGAGAAAATTGCGAAAAAGGGAAAAAATCATTCAGTAAAGTGGTAAAGTAAACGCACTTCCGGTTATCCGATTTTTTCAAACTCAGAATTTCAACAACATATTTAATTCTAATTAACATTATTTAGATGGCAGAATTGTCTAATAAACTGAAATAGCACTTTAGATGGAAACCTAACCCACCCCTCCCCCAAAAGTGCCCTTCAATGCATTTTCCCGGAGAAATGTTTCTAATAAAAGTTGTAGCTCTTTGTATGTGTGGTTGATGTTTAATGTTTAAAGAAAATCGTCGGAGCCATTTTTGAGAAAATCGCAAAAAAGTAAAAAATCTAACTAGTAAAGTGTTACTTCCGGTTGAGGAATTTTGACAGATAACGTAGTGTCAGATCCCACGGTGATGCCTAAATGGAATATCAAGTTTTAACTTTCTACGGTTTTTCGTTTTTGAGCTATGCTGTTCACATACATACATACAAACACACACACACACACACGGACACACACACACACACAGACCATTTGCTAAAAACCACTTTTTTGGACTCAGGGGACCTCAAAACGGATATTTCCGCTGAAAACTCGATATCGAAAATTTGACACGATTACAATACTTCCTCTTACTAGGAGTAAGAGAAAGTAATAACTAGAACAAATTAAAATTGAATAGTTAACCCTAATTTCCTAGACTAATGCTGTTTACTTTAAGATTTTTAATGGGAAAAGCCAATTATGCTAAAATCATGATCGAATTAATAAATTTCATAAATTAAAGAAATATGTTGCAAACAATTCCTTATTACATTCTCTCGCAGTTTTTTCCTTTTTATTTTTAAGATTTGGACAGATGTGTGTACGAACATCCAAAAAATCTAAACGAAAATATGCAGCAAAATCAGATATGAAAATAGTTTTTTTTTATTTATTTAGGAGAGACATCACTGAAGTGTTTTTAAAATTAATCAGGCGAACGTATAATTTTAGTGAATTTATTTTGCTATTGCGATTTTCTCAAAATCAGCTGCAAATGTTTTAACTTTAATTTTAACATTTTTAAAGAATATTTGTACTATACAATAAAGATCTTTGAACTTTGACTTTTATTGAAACTTTAATAGAGAAATTGATTCTAGGAGTATTGTTGGGAACTGAGAAGATAAGCTACTTTTGTGACCATAACATGGTTCCAACTACCAACTTGTGTAGAAGATATAAAATGCGGTGTACAGTATCACTGCGGGAACTTTACACTGTAGTAAAAGAAACTTATGAGATACTTATTCCAGGATTAGCATTTTTTACATCACTGGAAATTTGGTAATAGACAGTTAGCATGTATAAACAAAATATTCTGTAACAATCACACGATTTTAATTTTTACAATCCTAATTTTCAATTTACTTAAAAGTGCAATGTTTACTGCTTGCTCTTAATATTAATGCGGTTGTTAGAACCATACATTATATTGAAATGTAAATGTAGAGATAAGCCTAAAGCCGCCGTTACATCGGCACCTCCTTAAAAATTAATTTTCCTAAAAAAATGTTGCAAATAAAATTTATAGGTAAACATTTTTTTTTTAAATTAATAATTTAATTAAACAAGGTTTTATATATGAAAAATTTACAAGTTACAATACCACCAGTATCTAATAAATACAAATAAGATCTAAACATAGATGTATTAACATACTGACCTAAATTTCAAAAACTATGTTCATATGATTTTATTTTTTTATTATTTTTAATTTAAGGCCCATCAACATCTATGGTCATTGGCTCCCGGAGCCTTTTCAGTGCACTGCCGGCCTCCGGAAAGTGTTCTCTCGTTACAGACAACACTGTCCATCACTGGGCAGTGAGCAGTAGAGGCTCCTAGGAAGAAAAAATCTAAGGGTAGCACATACAGCTGGACACGAACTCGGGTTCTCCGCGTGGGAGTCCAGCACGCTAACCACTTAGCTATTCCCTTCCCTCAATTTTATTTTTAAAATTTCAACTTCAAGCATTTATATAATTAAATAATATTTAATTAGATGTTATTTAAAAAATAAAAATCCCAAGATAAGGCCTCTCGGAATATCAATGAGGAGTTAGTTGGTAAGTATTAATCATAACAACTTGGACATATAAGGGCCATCCAATTCATATCCGATTTTCCGATAATAGTTTCTGGTACCAACACCTGTAATATAATTAAAAAATAAAAATTAAAATATGAGCAAACCTATTTATTTTTTTGAGGTTATTTATTAAGAAAGTTTAAAAAAATCTAACCAGAAATAACAGCGATCTTTTTTGACAGATGCTCCTCTTTAGCAATTCTTTCTGCTTCTTCCATTAGAAGCATTCCAAAACCTTGGTGCTGGAATTTAGTGGGATCTCTGGAACTCACTGGAACAACGCTACCATACACGTGTAGTTCTCGTACGATTGATACACCTCCTTTCAATTCAGGTCTACAGGAACATAGAAGTTTGCCTTGTTATGATTAGGATACTTACTTATTATGAAAGCTTACATAAATATATATATAATATCAAAATAATTTAGGAATTCATTGTTTTCACTTATTTGTACAAGAAAAAATTATAATTTAGATGTTTTCCAATAAATACTTGGATTTTAATTTCATTCTAAGCTTTTTACGAATTTAATAATGGACATATGTCATGCGAGTGTTAATTAAGTTCTTTTTTTTTCTGAGTTAAGCAACTTTTTATTTTTAATTTATATTTTAAAATATCCACATGCCTTGGCTAGTTGAAAATTTGTTGAATATTGTGGAATGCAAACTCTTAAATATTTCGAAATAAAAGAAACTGACTTTCACCATTGTCTTTAAAAAATCTCAATATTTCAAGGTATTTAAGAATTTCTTAAAAATGTATACCTAAGTTTATTTAAATTTCTTATTAAACTTTTATTAACAGCAAATTAAGGCATTCTAATGTGACCATGAATAATCCCGTTGAGACTGGCTGTTCTGACTGTAGAGACGGGTTCGACGGAATGGTGACAAATGTAAGACAAGTTTAAACATTTAATGTTGGTTAGAGATTTAATGTTTAGAAAGTATAACTTTTCAGACATTACTTCTAGTGTCATTGCTTTATTATTGTCGTTTAGTTATGTTATTTACTACTATATTAAGATTTTTTTTACCGCTCCGAAAGGCAGGATTTCCAAACTAAATCCTGCAGAGACCTGAGTAATTGTGCTCCGCAAATTCCATTTATAAACATTCACTTATTTTTAAGGGATTTTTTCTGTTCTTAATAATAAATCATGAAAATTTTATATATAGCTCTCTATTTATATATCTTAAATTACAACGTTTGAGGTGTAGCTATCTAACTTAGGCAGAAGAATAAGAATTATATCTGGTATTTTATCCGTCGTAGCATGCATTTCTTTTATTCTTGACTGGTTTCGGATTTTTATCCATCGTCAGAGTAAATTTATCAAGTTCGTGTAGAAGGTTCACTTCTACGCAGTGTTTCTGTTACACTCTGACCACTCCTCTGTTCTCTACACGAACTTGATAAATTTACTCTGACGATGGATGAAATTCGAAACTGGTCAGGAATAAAATAACTATGCATGCTACGACGGATAAAATACAGATGTTATCCTGCATTGCAAACCATTCACATATTCAATAAGAATTACATTTTGAGAAATTGAATAACATTTCGAAAAGTATGCTTCCAAAATATTAATGACTCTATCAACTAACCTGAAAGTATCGTTTGAACATTTTCTTAAACGTAATAAACCAACCAAAATGTCCTGTTCTGGATCTTCATATGATAAAAACGTTTCCCAGCCACCATTAGCCACATAATCTCTTCTTATCAATTCTACCTATAATTTTTAACCATGAATCTTTGCAATATAGCATTGTATTAAAGTAAATATTTCATATATATAAATCTGGCAAAGAACTAACTTCATACGGCCTAACTTTGTGGTGTATTTCCTGAATGCCGACTTCCCTAGTTCTTACATCACGACATTCGACTCCTAGATCCTTCATTCGAGCCAATGCCAATTCCCTTAGATTACCATGCTCTACACCTGAACTATTAAAGTAAAAATGAAATGTTACGATATTATATTTTCCCTATCTCATTAAAAATAATAATAATAATAATAATTACCTCACAAGTGGCATAGGTATATCTCTTTGTACTCTGTAAACTCTAGTCCAAGGTGGGACCAATGCAAGTATTCTCGCCACTAAATCTACCAAAGTACTCGGAGGATAACTTCGATATCTTCCAGTCTTCCACAGTTCGTACAAACCCGTACCTCTTATTACAAGCGTTGGGTAAATTTTAAGGCCGTCTGCTCGAAAAGCAGGATTTTCAAAGAATTCCTATACATATAAAATATAACATAATACATATATTTAAGTTCCAAATATTATGATGAAATAATCAGTCAATTTAAATGAATTTGTTTTAGTTATACAATTAATTCTCAGGCTTTATCGTAGTCAATATAGAATTATATTATAGTAGTCAAATATTTCCGTTACTTGAAGGTAAACATGAGGAAATACAATTAATTCAAAATTCAATTTTAACTTGAGTTTTCTATTCTTGCTTATTCCAGGATGAAATTAAAAAGATGTGGCCAAGTTAAAAACAAATGAAGAAACGGACTACAGTCTCAAGATTCTCTTATGTGTTACCTAGAAAGTGTATAATTTTCTGAGGTACTTAGAATTTAATATTATGTTTATAATTTATTATTATGTTTACATTTTATATTTCTGAGAATATATATATATATTTTTAAGATCTATGTATGTCTTCAAAGGTTTAACTACTTGCTTACAATAAACTGTTCGATATCTCTTTCTATATCAACATTTGGTAGATCAGGCATCATATGGGCAACCACTTTGAATCCAGAATCTTTCGCCAATGAAAAGCTTTCACACACAGCTTTTACAGTATGTCCTCTGTAATGAATAAAATGCGGCTTGATAAAAAATTTGTATTCAACATTTGATTCATATATGTTCGTAAGAATAATCACAGATCTGAGCATCATACAAAAGATTACTAAAGTTTTATGTACGCTAAACAGTACGCTTGTGTAAACTTAGAAAATACAATTCTTGGATTATGTTCATCAATGGCTTTATATTAACCAAATTAATGAAAAAAGGTCAGATTCTACAATATTACCGCGAGCTAAAATTTTGAAAACAATAAGGGGGATAAATAAGGCCATTTAGTATCCAGAATAAAGTACATTATTTATAACTGACAAAATGATAAGATAAAAAGTACAATAATTAGAACCTGTTAGTATCTCTCGCTACATCTTCATAAACTGATTGTACACCAATTTCAAGTCTTGTACATCCATAACATAACATATCTGAGAGGTGGCGTTTCATACAATAATCAGGACGGGTTTCAATTGTAATACCAATACATTTAACTTTGCTTTTCTCAGAAAATCTATAAATATTATAATCCAATCAGCTTATTAGATTCCAAGTTACTTTGAATGTAAAAAGCTATTATAAAAAGCATAAACTCACTTGACTGCTTCATCAACACTGTTGCTAGTATGACCTGACAATGCATCATGTAAATTTCTAATGAAGTAGTCACGATAATCTTCAGGCAAACACATGAAAGTTCCACCCATCACTATGAATTCTACTTTGTCTACACTATGACCCAATTGCTTCAGCTATGAATATATTTTTTATGAATATTCAATTTATATATTTCAATTGGCATACTGTATAAGATTTCACTTTTCATACCTGATCAACTCTATGCCGAGTTTGAAGATAAGGATTGTATCTAGCTCGGATTGCTCTCATAGAAGTTGGTTCATAACCTGTATAGGATTGTGTGGAATATTCAAAATCAGAATCAGGCCCACCCGGACAGTAGACACAGATATTTCCAGTCATATTGATATGAGGACATCGATGAGGTTTGCACATTACAGCAACTACCGCTATCTGCAAAGAAACATAAACTGTAGATCCTATTAAAATAGAACCAGAAAATTGCTATATTCTATTTTAAGGTTTCTATATTCGAATTCGAAGATATCCAAATCTTATCTGCCATTAATTAGCGATCTAGTTTCAAGATATAATGCTGAAAAGCAACAATGTATTTAATGTAGGAAGAAAAATAAAATATAAAAGTTACCCCACTTGCGGTACGTATTGGTTTTGCTTTAAGTTTTGGATATAGAATTTTTCTTGATTCATGTGGAACAGCAGCAATGATATCAACCAATCTAGGCGATGTTTCTAGGCCATATTTTGAAGAAATTTTAGTTTTTAATCGGTTCAGATTAATATCTTTTCCGTCTTTGTGGGCTTGAAGAAGTTCTTGAATTATTTCTGCAATTGTTATGACCATCCGCTCTTCACGACTAAGTTTCATATGAGATGCTTAAAATATAAATAAAACAAATTATTCAATATAAATGTAATATTCAATATTACGTAATTTTGTCACAAAAGTATAATAAATTAATAACCGAAGAAATAAATTAAGGTTGAGATTTTTACCTGTATTCTTCCCCATTTTGCAATAAAAAACTTAATATAAAGCGAAAGAATACTATCTTGCAATTAAGTCCCAGCGCACATTTTTACTGTTTTCAGTACAAATAACCTACCTTGGAGGTTTTTAAATGTTATAGCTATGAAGGTTAATATCACACAGTTCTTGTGGCTATTTTTGTTTACATTTAGATGTGAGATTCTTACCAAATCGAAAAAGTACTTATGATGAAATATTTTTGAATTCTCAAGAATTTGAATAATTGTAGCAAGGAATTGTTTGAAGGTATTATTGTATAACTTATAATTCCAAAGTTAAATGCTCTGAATTAATAATTACATGTTTCACATAAGTGATTAGTATATTACAACGAAGTTAATGTACTTATCACGAAGTTAATAATTCTATTGCTGCTCTCTCGTTTTTATTTTGGTGTAAAATGTTGAAAATGTGTATGGTAATTCCTTTTTTATTATTTTTGCATAGATGTCTGGACCACCGCATACGTTTCAGACAAGTTTTGCAAATGCACAACAAGCTGCAATGAGGACTCAGTTTGTTGGAGCCGGAGGACCACAGATTCCAGGGCTTATGACTCCTACCCAGCAAGCTGGTTATTATTATATTTTACGGTTTTATCATTATATTATTATAAGCAAAAATGGCACTATGAATAAAAAGTTCTTATTAATCTTTTTATTTGAAATTGACAACTGTACAACAAGTATATGTACAAGTAAATGTGATAAAGAAGTACCTTAATTGGCATGATATTAACGTGTACATTGGTCACCCAGTGGTAGCCAACATTAATTCAAGTGATCTCGTGGCCAACTGGGGCCTGAGCCGTCGGGCTGGATGTCAACTTGACTGTAATTTATAATGTCTGCGTGAAGGCTGAATGCGTAGCGAAGATGCTCAGCAAATAGTTTCGGACTTTTGAGTCAGATTTGGCCTAGGATCTGTCATTTCGTCTAAGGGAAAATATTCTTACATTTTAAGTTTGTTTTGCGGCTGCCCAAAGAAAGTTGTCATAAATTGTAAAGGTTTCAATAAATTTTGTGTGTTGTTCGTTATAGTATTTGCGAAGTTCATTTTTTAATTTGTTTGTAAGTTGTAAAAATACGTTTGTTTGAAGGATATCTTGAAGTTATGTGCTAATGGTAGTCTTATTGCTTGTATATGGTCGCTTGCCAGATACTTTGTTGGATTGAGTCTGTCAAATATGCCACGTTCTTGTCCGAGTCTTGAGAAGTTTCAAAACACTCAGTACTAGTTTTTGTTCGAGAAATTGTCTAAATAACATCCACTCCACTGATCCGTTGATAAGAGTTGGTTGGGATAACTAATTTTGGGATGAATGTCAAGTACAGGGATTACAGGGGTGTAATCAGAAGAAAGATCAAGGGTTGTCAGTATTAGTGGATGTTGGATGTTGCAGGTAATAAAGAAGTTGAGCAAGTCAGGACGTTTGTTTAAGTAAGTTGGCCAATTAGTAGGTTGTGATGGAGACATAAAAGAGAAGTTGGTTTGTAAAGAATGCGACCTTTTTGGTTGGCTACTCGGCTTCCTCAGTGAGGATGTTTTGCGTTATTATCGCCACCTCTGATAAACCAACTACCGAGTGATTGAAAAAGGACAGGAATTTTGGTCGATGACATGATTGGGAGGGCAATACACAGCTGCAATAATGTATAGGAAAGATTCATTTAACAAGATTATCACTGTAGGTTGTAAATAGATGTTGTGGTGGTTGGTTCCGCAGAGCTGGAAAGCATCAGAGACATTTTCCGTGGTAGCCTGCTTCATTTTGTAAATAGATTGTCGGTTTAAATGAAACTAAGAATTAAGATAGTGATTTTCTAATAAGTATAGCAGAGCCAACATGAGCTGTTCCATAAGGATGATCATTTCTGTAAGTAATGTAGACAGCATTTTCTTTACAGGCTAATAGGTGCTTTTAAATTAAAAAAATAAATTACAGTTTCCTACTTACTTTTTGAAACAGCATTAAGTAAGGTAAAACCATTAATAAATTGTAAAATAAAGTCTCAATAACTAGAGAAATGTAACTTAACACAGCATAAAATTTTAGCGAATAGCGAATTTTATACAGTCGCTAAACAGCTGATAATGGGTAAAAACTTAAATATCATCTTTAGCTTTCTAGTTATTATCGTTATTACTTTCTTAGAGCATTCTTCAAGCAAACTGGAGCAGTTTTTCTGTTCACTTAACTCCATAAACTCTTTATTTTAAATAAAACTTTTTTCTTTTTACTTTTTTTATCAATTTTGTAGAAATTCGATGCTTACTCATAATGCTTAATTTTTATTCTAATGAATCTAGCAATGGTGACGCAGCAAGGTTACGGAGTTGTTGGAATGCAGCAACCTACACCACAGCAAACGCAGCAAATGCAGCTTCAGCAGCAGCAACTACAGATGCAACAACAACAATTACAACAGATGCAGCAGCAACAACAGCAACAGCAACAACAGCAGGTATCCATGCCTCCTTTTGCTATGCATCAATTTTTTTTTTGCTTAATTACTTCAAACTTATTAACGCTTTGTTGAAGTTAATAACAATTTCTGTAACCTACTCCGTAGATGTAATTTATTATTTCGATTGTAAAATTGTGTTAATAATTTTTGTGGTAGAGATGCAAACTTGACTCCTAAAAGTATATTGACTTTAATTATTTTATTCCTAATCTTTTAGTTTTGGTCATTCCTTTTTCATGAGCTGCCTTCTGCTTCCTGAATTTGGATTACAGTGATAAGCTATGCTTAATTCCATATGACAGGGGTCGGCAACCTTTTCCTAGAGAGCGGACATATTAAACAATAATATTTTCAAGCGGACCGCACATATCAATATAATAGCTGAATTTCATTAATATAAGTATGAGTACTTATGTGAGATGTTTTCATTTTCATAGGGAAATTTTAATTTATACTCCATCATTTGAACCCGTTTTTACCCGGTCGTTAATTTTGGAGCAACTTGTATATTTAGATTTTTAGATTACTAATTAGCGGGCCGAAGGTTGTGTGACTCTGGCCATATGCCACACTTCTTTGTTTCCCTATATCGGAGCATTAAAACTTCGGTTAATAAGCGTTTCGCCGTAAGAGCAGTCTCATATCTGATTCCAAGGATAAGTTTAAACATATTTGATTTGAATTAAAATGAGATAGGTGGTTGGGTTCACAGTACTAGAAATCACCACAGATTTTTTCCTTGATAGCGTGCTTCATTGATCGATTTCAGACCATTGGCCCATCATCGGAATATCTAGCTGAATAGTATGATGTCTCAGACCTGCAAAATGCAATTAGGACAAACAACTGCTACTAAAAGAGTATTATGTGCCATACTTTCAGGTTATCTTCATATGTTTAATACTTTCCTCCTCTATCAGAGGTGCCTTTAAGAGATTTTGCTCAGAAAGGACTTCTTAATGCTCTGGAATCCTAATTGCTGCATAACACCTTGGCTAGATAAGTCTTGATCGAGTTCTGTCACTTCTCATGATTTCTTCTAGAAGACTACTTCCCATGTAGCGAGCCTCCATCGACTGCACTTAATTCGATTGTTGCCCCTTGTTTATAAATTTCCAAGCAAATATTGCTGCTTTCTATAATATTTCAGGAAAAATTTTCTGTAATAGGCAAACTTTCAAAACAATAAAAGAAATTTTGTGTAACGCAATAACACATGTTTCTTGTAATGCTAAATTCTATTTAATAATGTAATGCTAATTTTATTATATTTTAGTACGGACACTTTAAAGGAAATCTAATCATCAAAGCCCTCCCAGGTCACACTTCAAATTTCTTGAAAAAGTGTTTCAAGTAGAATGAAATCATTGTTGTGGTTGGGTCCGTAAAGTTGAGTGCATAAACTGATTTAGCTCTGTGCAAATCTCTGTTATCACAAGATAATGGGCGAACGCCCGAAACTGGTCGATGACCACAAAATGAAGCAGGCTATCACGGAAAAAGAATGGTAATATTGTTATGTTTAGTAAATTAGTCTCAAAACCGTAAAATTTCTGAAAATAACTTAAATTCTAAAATATGATATGAACGGAGTAATTCTTCTGCTGCAGTAAGGAAGTAAAAATTAGGATTTAATTCAATCAAATGCTTAAGGATCATTTGAACATTGAATTTCTAAACATTTTTTCCAGTATTATTATAAATGATTATGTTAATTAATAATTAATTAATGTATTATGTTAATTAATGAAATTTAAAAGATTCTAAGCTAATTTTAGTATGAAGGTTCATTGCCATAACATTCTTCAGGGTGTTGGGGGAGCCGTGCCGACTCCAGCTCCTCAACCAGCAAAGGAGTTTAATACTGCTTCACTTTGTCGTTACGGACAGGAAACTGTACAAGATATTGTTTCTCGTACACAAGAAGTCTTTAGTGCTTTAAAATTAATGCAGGTATTAAACTTTTGTTCATTATATGTTTACTTAATTTCATAAAATTTAATAGTTTTAAGTAAAACAATTGGGTTATATTCGCAGTGAATACAGAAAATATTCGCCATTTTTGTATAAATAACTATTAATTAATATAAAAAATGCAATGCACACTTATTTTATTCTGAAATGACGTGCCCTTTTCTTCCTAAGTTGATTTTTTTTTTTTCATAAAGATATTTTAAATGAAATCGTATTTCAGCCACCTAATGGTACTCCACAAGGTTCAAATGCTAGCAATGAAAAGAAAGCAAAAATGCAAGAACAACTTAAAACGATTAGATTATTATTTAAAAGACTTAGAGTTATTTATGAGAAATGCAATGAAAGTTGTCTACAGGGAATGGAGTATATGCATATAGAAGTAAGAAAATTTCACTTTTGTTTCAGCCAATTAGTATCGCTAAACATAATAACTTTATAAATTAGTTGTTATATTTTTTAAAATATGAACTTAATTGCAGAGTCTAATTCCATTGAAAGAAGAATGGGATATGAAATCAGAAGAAAGAAAAACTTCTGAACAGTATCGGGTAGCATGTGATGAAAGTAAAGAAGTAATGGAGGTATGTATTTGCGATAGATAATTCTTTTGTTATTTTTTATTTCCTACTTATAGAGATAGCTTTGTATAATAATAATTTTTACTTTCTCTTTCTTCTAGTAAGAGGAAGTATCGCGATAGTATTCATTTTTGAAATTGAATATTCTCCGTATAGACATGTTTTGAAGTCCCCTGAGTACGATAAAAAGGTTTTAGGAAATAATCGTCTTTCTCTTTCTCTCTCTCTCTCTGGGTGTAGTGTATGTGTGTGTGAACAAATATCTAAACCTAAAATTCGCAGGAAGCTCAAACATGGTATTCGGCTTTTACATCAACCGGAAGTGTGATTTTACTGAAAGATTTTTTGTCAGCTTTTCGCGATTTTCTCTAAAACGGCTTCAACCATTTTCTTTAAACTTCATATACCATTTACATTCTTAAATATCCATCACATTTATTTGTAACATTTTCACGTGAAAATGATTTTTTGGGGCTCTGGGGGGGAACAGTAACGTAAATCTATTTTTGGTTCTGCCAGCTATATAATATAATATACATTAGAAATATTTATAGAATCCAAATTTTAAGAAAATGTGTTAACCGTAAGTGCGACTTTACGCGAATAAGTTTTTAAGTTTTTTTGGATTTTTCTCGGACACCAGAATAACGTTTATTGGCGCATATGTTATTGGCGCATCTTCTGGACTATAATGTACCTATATTGAAGCCATGTGGAGGAGAGGGGGGCTTGTCTATCTGAGCCTACCTCTATATTTATGTTAGAACTCTGAAAAATGTCCAAATACTATGAAAATTTGTCAATTTTGTAATAGTATTAACTTTAGTAAGAGAAATTCGTGTGAGTATTTCACATCAGATTTTTATTATATTATATATTGTAATTATTTTGTTTTTCAGCAAGTGGTATTAAAAAATCGACAGTTGAAAGAAGTAATTGACAACCTTCGAAGAATAATATGGGAGATTAACACGATGTTGACTATGAGAAGATCATAATTTGAGTAAAAAAAAATGTTTATATGTACATATAGAAATTGAGAATTGTAATTTGTAAAAGTCTACAGTACAAATAATTGGGCAGTTATTTCTGCTAGGTCTTTTGTATTACGAAAAATGTCACTTATTCACTGGAATTGTAGTAATAATATATTGATGTAAATAATTTTTTGTTTCTATCCTTAGATTTTTTACATTAAGAATGAGACTGATTTTTCGTGATATCCCTACTGATTTAACTGTGTTTGGTACTTTATGTTACACTACTTCTAAAAAATAAAGTAAAAAAGATGTTTTTAAGTAAGTTATTTCTTTTCATTATTTATTTCCTTGTACTTTATTTCAAGATCACCATATTTCTTTATGATATACAACTACGGGGAAATCAAAACAAGATATTGTTTCTTACCACAAATTAACTGCATACCAACGCTAACCAATTATAATGAATCGGAGTTAAAAGTTTTTACTATTGGGCGCTGTGCCTTTTGTTCCTTGTTTCCAGTATTCTTAACGAAAGATGATTTCCAAAATAATAATTTACAAAAGAATTATTTGTAAAAATTCGTGAGTTCCGACCAAAAAAAAAAACAAAGGTGATGTGATATTACTAACGTTTCGATATATTTAATATCTTTTTCAAAACCTACAAAAATAGACAAACAGTGTTTTAAACAGAAAATATTTTCTCAAAAATCACAAATTCAATAAAAAAAAATTATTACATAATAAAGTTCATTTTTAGAATCAGTTTTTTAACTTTTTTGGTTATTTATATGTATTTTAAATTAATTTTATGTTACGTTTTGTATGTGAAAAAATTTGCTGTTTAAATACTGTTTGTACATTTTTGTAGCTTTTGAAAAAGGTATATAATATATATACCTATAGCGAAATTCTGGCATTATTACATCACCTTTTTTTTGGCCAAAACTCACTAATTTCCATAAATATTAACTTCTGATGGCTGGTAAACTTCACAAACATTAAACTAAATAAAGTTTGAAAAAATTTCTATCCTTAACAATCAATATTAAATTTCTTTTCACTTCGATTTCTTATTGA
>JAAEAF010010095.1:0-23746 GCA_011037195.1 Triatoma infestans
GCTTGAATGGAATATTTCCACATCGTAATAAATAGTAGAGGGAGAAATGAGGAACTTAATAAATAAATAAATTATAAACCAAATAATAAACCCTCCTCCAGCTCTTCTTGTTTTTAGAATATCGTTTTGGGTAAATAAAAATACTTTAAAAGGATGTCTTAATGGGCCTTCCACTTAATAAAACGCTGGTTGATGTTTATAAAACTCCGTTTTTTTTTTCCTTTACTTAAACCTATTTAATATTAATATTTTTTTTTTTTTTTAACTTTTTATTTGTCATTTACAACTGTACTATGGTACAATAAGTAAATACGGTAAGGGTGGTAAATGGCGTGAGTGGCTTGAATGGTGATCATCCAGTGATGATCTCCATTAGTCAACAAGGTGATCGCGAGGCCAACGACGCCTCAGTCGCCTTCGGGGGTTGGAAGGAAGTGTGGTTGAGGATAAGTTAGCTGCTAATGGATTAGGATGTGTTGATAAGTTTTTGTGAAATTTATTGTAACGTGTTTTAGTAAGTTCGGATATAAAAGGAATTTTGAGATCTTTATGTATAGTTAAGTTACTGACATAGAATGGAGCGTTTACAATGCGGCGGAGGATTTTAGATTGAATAGTTTGTAATCGGTTGATATTAGATCGTTTAGCTGAACCGTAAAGTTCAAGTCCGTAAGTCCATATAGGTGCTAGGAGGGATAGATACAGTCGTCTTTTATTATGAAGTGTTAGTTTTGACCGGTGATCAAGTAGTCTGGCTAGAAGCTTATATCTTTTGTTTAATTCTATTCGTTTAAGTCGTGTATGAGGATTCCAGGTGAGTCTCTTGTCGATGGTATAGTCCCAGGTACCGCACATGGTCGGCTGAAGGAATAGGAGAATTATGTAAGTAGACAGGGGCAAGAGTTTTCCGTTTCAGTGTAAAGACTATGTATTTTGATTTATGTGGATTAATTTTTATTCGCCATTTTTGCAGCCAAGGTTCTAGTGAATTTAGATGTGATTGTTATTTAGAGAGCTGACACAGAGCGTGGGATCATTGTGTGTGGAGAGAATTGCAGTGTCGTCAGCAAAGGTGTATATAGAAGTAGAGGGAAGTGTAGGTAAGTCGGATGTGTAGATTGAATAAAGTAGTGGGGCTAAGACACTGCCTTGAGGTACTCCAGCAAGAATAGGATGTATAGAGGATTCGGAAGTGCCTTCAATTATCTGGAAGAAGCGTTCGGAAAGATAGGATTTGAGAATGAGGTAATATAAGTGCTAGGTAGAATTCGCCTGAGTTTTAATAGAAGACCTTCGTGCCATACACGATCGAAGGCCTGTGAAATGTCTAAAAACACTCCAGCGCAAAACTCCTTGCGTTCAAGTGAAGTGGCGATGGTGTCTATTACTCGGTGAGCCTGATGTATTGTAGAGTGGCGGCTGCGGAAACCAAATTGGTGGTTTGGTAGTACTTTCAGAGTCTCTACAATTTCTAGAAGACGCGAAAGAAGGAGTCTCTCAAATATTTTCCCTAGGATCGGAAGGAGGCTAATAGGACGGTAGGAAGAAGGCTGATGAGTTGGCTTTTTGGGTTTAGGTATCATTTTAATATTAGAGAATTTCCAAAGAATGGGATAATAAGTAGTTCGTAGTATTGAATTATATATGGTGGTGAGGAAGACTATAGCTTTTTTAGGTAGTTGGTGAAGAACTTGGGCTGTTATTAGATCGTATCCTGGGCTCTTATTTTTAGGAAGGTTGTTAATGGTCTGTTTGACTTGAGTGGGGTTAAATGCTTTAGGAGGAAGAGAAAGAGGTAAAGGTGCGCCTAGTTCTGTGTTAACTTCTGTAATGTGTTGTAAGTCGTAAATGTCAGGGTGTGGGATGAAGACAGAGGATAGGTGGGCTGCAAATAATTCTGCTTTTTCATGGGCTGATTTGGCCCAAGCACCGTCAGTAGAACGAAGAGGTAAAGAGGTATGTTGGAATTTTAAAATTCGTTTAGTTGCCGTCCAAAGTGAGTTGTCGTCAGTGGTCAGTGATTTTGTATATTGGACATATTGATTATTGTAGTATTTGTGGAGTTCATTTTTAAGTTTTCTTGTAAGTTGATTAAATTGTTGTTTATGAGAGGGGTATCTTGTACGTTGCCAAAGAGACCTAGCTTGTTGTTTCTGAGTTATAAGAGATCTTATGTAAAGAGGAAGGCTGTTTGGTATTCGTCCAGTTTGTGTAGTTGTACAGTTTGTCGTCGCTTGCCTTATGCTTTGTTGTATAGCAGTTGTAAAGTTGTAGACTGCATCGTCTACTTGTTGAGGTGTTTTGAGAGACGTCTGAAGATTAATTTTTTGTTCGAGTAAATCCCTAAAGGAGTCCCAGTCAATCGGTCCGTTGATTAGTGTTGGCCTGGAAGGGGAGCGTTTAGGGTGTATGTCTATTATAAGCATAACTGGACTGTGGTCAGGTGATGGTCACCTAAGGTAAATGCGTCGGTATGGAGGGATGAAATGTTAGAGCAGATGAAAAATTCAAGAAGGTCAGGACGTTTGTTTAAAGCAGCAGGCCAGTAGGTTGGTTGAGAAGGAGAGATATAGGAGAATTTAGTTTGAGAGAGAGCATTGTAAAGGACACGTCCTCTTGGGTTCGCCACTCGACTTCCCCAGCGAGGGTGTTTCGCGTTGTAATCACCACCGCTTATGAATCGGGAGCCTAAAGATTGAAAGAAGGATAAAAATTGATTTTGATATATTGTTTGATTTGGAGGGCAATACACTGCAGCTATGGTATAATTAAAGGGTTCACTTTGAAGAGAGATAAGAGTGGGTTGTAGAGAGTAAGTAGCGTTGCTTGGAATAAGGAAATGAGTTAAAGAATTTCTTATAAGGATAGCGGAACCGCCATGTGCGGTACCATCAGGATGATCAGTGCGGTAGATTTTATAGTCAGTGATAAAGAAACGTGTTTTCTCTGTGAAGTGTGTCTCTGTTATGAGGGCAATGTCGATTCGTCTTTCATGTAGTAGGATTCTTGTCTATGGTTAGTCAGTCCGTTCGCATTGACACACCTAACTCGTATGGAGAGAATATTAATATTAAAATTTAAAATAAATATAATTTAATATAAATATATTAGAATTCAAGCTATAACATGATCAAAGGGTAGGCTTAAATCAAGAAACAATATTAAAGAAAATCAATTATCTGAGCAAAAACCAGATTTAAAAGATCCTACGAAATGGACGATGAAAATGAATAAACCGAAAAGAATATGCATAATTGGACAAACTAGAATTAAATTCGCGATTTATTAGTGGCACTAGAGATAGAAAAACATGTTAAACACTGCAAATAAATTCTTATAAGAATTCAGGTAGGGCTTTTTGATGAGGGGAATTAAGATCTCAATGTTTTGCTCTGAGAAAAAAAAAATGGCAGCCAAGTTCTGCTCAGAAAGAGTACTCCATACTCTATTTAAACCAGTTTCATTTTCTCAATTTCTATTTACGACACTTTCGTACTTGGGTAAAAGATAATATAACATTATCGAATCATTTTGAATTTCATTCAACATTTTTTCTTGGAAAACTTTATTGCGGTCCATTCCAAATAAAAAATAAAATAGCTCCTAGATCAGCCCTTTTGAATACTTAAAAAAATTATATGGATAAATATTCGCATCCTAAAGACAAAATTTGTTAGGTTACCTATAAAAAAATAATAATAATACAAATTAAGATGTTAAAAATTAAGACAGTCAATTCTAGTCTAAGATTTGCCACATTCTAGTTACAAATTCTTAAATAATATACTAAATTCTAGCCAAAATGTTTTAGGTAGTTTTTGAGGTAAAAAAGCACTACATGGAAAAGCGGACTAAATTCTATGTATAAGGTATATACTAACAACATTTATGTAACTGTAGTAGAAGAAGAAATGCAAGAAATATAAAAATATATTTAATCAAAATTAAGAAGAATATTGGCATTCCCTTGCAAAAGGACAAGCCAGGTAGAACAAGTCCAGTTACTGTGGTGGGTTCATGAACCTTGATAGCATTCGACTACCCCCTTCTTCTCACAGGGGAGAAATTGAACGAACAATTAGAGGGCATTCCTTCAAGACAGTTGGTTGTAGACCCTCAGAAGCAGAACACTTGTTTTTCGCTCTCTCTAGCATCAGTGCATATTAATAAGTTAATCATTCCTTTGGTTATAACTTGCAGTTATAATTTTAATAGAATATATTTATTGTTAGCAGTGGTGACTACTTTCTTATTACTAATACTTCTCTCTTAAACATATATACTCACAAGCCCTTATAAAACACTGCTCAAGCCACTACAAACCACAACTACAACAACATCCACACCAATCACATTTCATAACATATAATTTCAAAAAACAAGAAGAATATCTATTGGAGTAGACAAAATTACAGTTTTACTAATAACAATTGGACAATGCCTTCTTAAAGTTTCAAAAAATCCTAATCATGGAATTAAAATTAATACAATTAGAATTTGAAAAACTTACAATTTTTATAAGTTCATATTATTGGCAAATTATAACTAGGCCAATTGCTATGCATACTTAAGTATTGTCTATTTTAATTAACAACATCCTATATTCTTACAAAAAAAAAAGTAAATATAGCAACCAATTCAAACTAAGGTCGAAATGTCGTATTTGCGCTACACAACTTTAATTGAGCCAGTTGCTTTTAAAAAAGGTCAACTAACGAATACTCTTCTCCATTATTAAAACTGTTAACAACTCTAGTTTGAGCAATGAGAAATTTAATTGCAATTTATAAACAGTCTTCTATCAAAATTTAAAAAAAATTAACTATAAAAGAGTAATTTGGAAAAGAGATAAATGATCAATCATGGAGATGAAACCAACTCAATGGTTAAAACAATAAAAATGTAATACCAACGTCACTCCAATCTATTAATCAAAAATTTCCCAAAATATTTTTATGGAATATTCGTTTTAAACGAGATGAGTGAAGAATAATCAAATGATAATTGAATGATTCTGCCAGTGACATCTGATTGCACACATTTCCACAACATCGCATGTTAATTACATGTTCATCATGATAAATATAAAATATCAATAAAATACTTATAAATATTAAATACCCTAATTATAATGACTGTAATAAATTGCAGTAACTTTTGCCAAGTATTCCAAGAATTCAAAAGATAATTCTGTCATATTTGAAATATAATGCAGACCAAATCCAATGCAATAAATTTGAACAACTACACAGATACAGTAATAATATTATACGCCCACATTAGCATATTAGTATTCATTTACATATTGATTCAAATTAGTTTGGTCTATATTCCACATTTAACACCGATTAATCACTTTTAAGCAGAAATAGTTTTAACAAAATCAGGTTTTGTTGAACATTTTAAACAGAATAAAAAGTTATAGCCTTTCTTTCTTCCAGTTAAACTTGAATGCAAAGCCGAATTATAAAACAGAATTATTAGCAATTCAAAAACTCTGCCAACTGGGTACAAACCTTATTAATTTGTCTATATCTGCGTCAATGCATTTCCAAAGGCAAGAAAAATATATATAAATTGATGTAAATATTAAAATCAAATGTCAACATATGTATAGCTAGCTAGCAAAAGTTATTTGTTACATGAAGTTGCTTAGGGAGTAGCGACCCCACGGGTTACCAAGGCTCAGTATTCCATGCATTTTGCCAGAATAGTCCACAATACACTTAAACTACCTGCTCTCTATCCTTTACAGATAAGGACATACACGTCTACAAACTAGGGTATCAGCCTCTAGTTAATTAGCGTACGCCAAGGGAATAGGAAGAGATTAGCTCAGGGTAACGTGCTGGACTAGCAACGCGGAGATCCCGTGTTCGAATCCAGCATACTGCCCTTACGATTTTCTCTTCTTCTCTAGGAGCCTCTACACCTCACTATCCGCTGATGGGCAGTGTTGTCTGTAGTGAGAGATCACTGCTCGGAGGCCGGCAGTGCGCTGAGAAGGCTCCAGGGGACACAATAGATCTTTCAGGTCGGAGTGCAATAATCCCCTATAACAATCTAAACATATGTATGTTCTCGTCCAAATATGAACTTAAACCTAAACTTTGGGAAGATGAACCTAGCATTAATAAATACGTAGCGACTTTTAAAATAATAGTTAAGTACGGAAGAAAACTAAACTGAGTATGTGGCTGTAAACGTAATTATCATTAGAGAACATGTAATGATATTTACATTAAATTAATTAATAAAAAAAATTCACTGTATAAAAAAAAATGAGCGACTAGATACGTAATCTCAAAACGGATTTTGCATAAAAGAATGCGCCCAAAATCAGTCAACAAAACACTATTCCAACAGTCTACTCATATCGAATATAATGGTGTTTTTGTGGGGTGAATAAAGAAAAATGAATAATTGAAAAAGTACACTGACTGAACAGTAAATATATTATATTGTTTGAATAAACAGAGTATTGCAAGGATTTTACACTATTGATATAGGAAGAGTGTGGTAGGGTGAGAGAATGATAAACTGACCTGGCAGAGGGTTGGTGATGATGTTTTCTTGATGGTTGTGTGTACAGACTGTGTCGCAGACTTGCTGATGATTGAGTGTATGGTAGTTGATATATAATTCAGAAATTTCCTTACTTTTCCTTAACTTCGCCTTCCTGTTTTCCTAGGGTTTCTAGGTAGGCGGATCTCTATCTCTCCTACGGTTAAAATTTGAATCGCTTATGATAGGGAGATATGTCACGCTTCATGTGTCGTATTGAATGATGTAGTTGTGGGCGGTGCGTTATGATTTTGCTAGCAAGACACGCACCGGCAATCCATTATACTGAATCAACTACGCCCATCTCTAAGTTATTATAGCTATTCTTTCACTCTACTCTTCCTCAATATACATTAAGACCTTAAGCATAATTTTTTTAGTAACTAATTATAGTGCAGGCAAAGTAGTGTCTTAGTTTTGTTTTGTTTTGTTTCTGCGCATAGAAATCTGGGCTCATTAGCACAGGTGTTTTAGTTATATTTTTCCTTTAGTTGAATGTCAAGATTATAATAAACTATTATATATATTAATATGATCGGTATAAAGGTCATTGAAATAATAAAAATAATTATCAACACAAGAAAATCTGTTAAAATTAGAGAGAAGAATATAAACATGTGAGGGAGCGAGGGCGAGTTTAAGAGGTAAGTTTTACTATGTAAGCTTATAGAGGAGACGTAGTGGTGGTCTGACACAAGATACGAGAGCACAGAATACAGGAGAAGTACCATAGAAAAAAGGATGGGAAGGACACCTACTTGACCTGACTAGCTAGTTCTCTATATGGCCTTTTGACCAGATAACCTCCTCAAGCTAGGTTCAATGCATGCAGTGATATATTACTGTTTAACATTACATATATTAGAAATATAGATTTGAACTGGAATTCATTATACTTAATATATATATTATACAAATTTATATTAATGTATTAAAAAAATTCATTTATCGGCTAACTTTGTCATTAACGTATTGTATTTATGACTGGTATTTCGGGTTATGTGTATAAACGTTTATTTAATCAAACCAATTTGCTACTATTAATGATCAACAGTTTAATATATTAATTAATTAATTAATAAAATAAACAGGAAAATCATTATTAAAGACAACATTTAAACAAGTCATTCAACAAGCTATAATCATTTTTTGGACAAGTTTACATCATCAATAAATAAGAGTGCGAGTTTTAACGATGGAAACTTTTCAGTTTTTATTTGGTACAATTTTTTAACAAAAGAAAAGTTTATATGATAATTAGCGTTTATCCCTTTTTTTAAAAGCCTTAAACTCATATGCCCTACAGTGTGGGCGAAAAGGATGTGAAGTCATAAATAGTGAGATTAGCGTGGGATAACTAGTATCGCCAAGTTCTCTGCAAATTAAGTACTACACTTCCTTCCGCAGGATATGCTAATTTTAATATTGATAGAATAATGGGCGATATTGCATTTTTGAAGAGCTAAAGGAAGTTCTGATCAAATATTAAGCGAATACTCTATTTTATGCAACTCGCACAATCGATTTAAAGTAGACAAACTGCTGCTACAAGTCATTTTTTATATTTGCTGCTACTTTATTTCCATCGATTATATAAACGTGTAGGAACTTCTTTTTTTTTCTGTTTTTGATTTGTTTAGAACGTCAACAATTTTGGTCACTGGCGCCCAGAGCCTTAGTGTTACAGACAAGGCTGGCCATCACCAGACATTGAGTTACAGAATATTAAGTAGCAATGAACTATGGATATTTAAACAAAGAGCTCGCATCGAAAAAAAGAGCTTTAGAGACACAAAAGAAAAACTCATTTCAAGAAAGTTTTATTATGCTGCTTGTGTAAAAATGTCAATTAGTTATGTTCAGCAATAACTTTAGGAAACGATCCTGTTTCTCGTAGCCCATGGGTAAGCACTATTGATATACGGCGATCTGGTACTCTGCGATTAGGAATGCGCCTCTGATATTTTGCAACTGCCCGCCTTCCATATCCATTACAAAACTCGCATACAGAATGAATATCGGCGTATTCCTCATTAAAAAAAAAAAAAAAAATTAAGTAAATTTATTTATCAATTTAGTAAATCAACTGTAAAACTGACGTAATAAAACGTAAACGTAAAACTGACGTAAAATTAGTAAATAATTTAAAACAAAAAAACAAGCACTTCAAAACAGCTGAAAACCATTTCAGACCAATTGAAAACAAAGATAATTGAAGACATATTAATGGAATTTGATCCTTTAATTATAAAGTTCGGTTTAAAAACAGTTTTTTGATTTTATTAATTTCAGCTGCCCATCTATCAATGGTTGTACTTCAGTTAGGAAGCATTTTCAGTCCTATGTTTATTACTCATTTTTGACTCAAAATGGCTCCTTAAACTGTGGACCTCGAGTCATGGGACACTCTCTCTCTATGTATATCTATGTAATATATATATTTGCTCTTGTGTTACACGTCTGGATTAATATCTAACTAGTCTATTAATAAAAGTACACAAGAACACATTAACACCGTGTCCAGAATTCCTACACGAGCTGTTATAAGCAACTTAACAAACAACCACTTCTCGTAAGCCCCTTTTTAAAATACCGTCCTTTTCTTTTCATCTATTAAATTGATGAAAAATTAGCATATGTATTTTATATGTATGGTTATTACAAAATTCAGTTTTGGGCCAGCTTGCCACAGTATTAATACACTGTTTTTAGTGATTACGAAAAGGAATTGAAATATTTGTTTTTATTGAAACTTTTTATGTAACGTTCAGTAGTCGTCCCGTATTTTATTTAATGACAGATGAAAACTTAGAAAATTGAAAGGAAAACCAGTATAGAACAAAATTTAAATTAAAGACCATAACTATATACGATACTTACAAAAGAAACAGGATTCTAAAATTGAATCAATAAACTTCCCGCCTGTAAATTATTAATAAAAATTATTAGAATAATAAAGTAAATATTCAGAAAAGAAACTTAAACACAAGTTCTTATCAAAACATAATTCAATTTTTAAAAAAATGAAGGAAACTCAGTTTTCAATAAACTAACCAAATGAAACAGCTATTTATAAACATGGGAAACTTTAAAAAAACATGAGCCTATAATAACCGAAGACAAATAGGTTAACCTTTATATGAGAAAATAGAAAACGGGGATGAAAAAGTCAAATAATGATAAAGTATTCAGTAGAGGAGGGAGGAAGAGAGGCTATGGATTTATCTATTAAGTGGCGTTACATCATAAAATCTAATTTATGCCGAAAGCAAGCGCAAGAAGAAGCTGGAGAAAGGTGGGAAATGGAAAACAAAAACTGTCCTAGCACAGGAGATAAATGGGTAAACTGCTTTACAAAATAAAATGTAAAAAGGGTAAAAACACCGACTACATAACATCTAAATAAATACTTTATTTAATCATCCATTTTATATAATCTAGCACTGTTGTAAATGGATTCGAATACATGAAAGTTATCAGAGCGAAATTAGAATTATTATCGGTATAATAATATATATTATAATCGTACACACACACACGATAAATATTATAAAAGACTCGAAATTAATTATGAATATGTCGTTATAACTGCTTCAATATCTAAAAACAATAACTGTTTATTTATGTGAATAATACAATATATTCAAATTCCATCATGTATTAATGTGAATATTATTTGACTAAAAAATTATTACTCAACATTAATTACCCGCTACACATTTACAAGATTCTATGGAAAACGCTTTTGGAAAAACCCAGACTTCAGCAACCATGCTCTTCAGCAACCAGCCAAAGGGAGAGCGACTAACCAGACATCATACGTGAAGCAAATTCAGACAGTGGCAATCATCCCACTTTCTATATTACAAACGAAACAATACGATAAAGACACAAGCATTGAAACATTGCAGCAATCCGTACATTAATATCAAACAACATATCAAACTGTACATTAATATCTAATAAAACCAAAAGGTCATATTCTATTCATCAATTATTTACTGATTCAGAAAGAAGACTAAAACAGATAATAAAACAACACTTGCTGTACCCATTTTAGAATGACTTGTTACTGACTGACAGACCATTACGAACTATCACTAAATAACTAAAATACTTCACTTATAACTTTTCACATCACCAAAGTTGATACAAGACCACTATATCTGGATCATCACGGAATATGGTAGAAAGTTGTGATGAACAGAGGAGAAAACTTAGGTTGAGATAAGTTGGACTTATTTCAAGGTTTTCATATACTTTTCAATGAGCTTATATTTCTTCTATAATATATACTTCTCCCAATTATCTCCTGTGGTCTTCATTTTGTATTCTGTTTCTTGTTATTACTCTAGGAGGGAAATCTGAAAAATTACATTTGGGCTGTTTGTAATTTTGATTTGATTTTTACTTTTAAAACCAATTTCTCTAGCGTACGTTCAGGTTGGTTTTGAAACCTTCCCCCCCCACTCCGTCTCATATCCCATCAGAATTTCGTTTATATATCCATTTTAGGCCCAGTTTATTACATCTTTGAATATTTATTTCCTTCTCTTCAGCTGATATTGTAGATGAGAGTAATTACACCATTATTTATTTTAACATCACTAACTTTTAATTCTTCTTTGATCTTTACCTATCATGGCCATGGACATGTTTTTATTTGTTAAAATTGATATACCCTACATTTTCAATAGCTTTTTTGGATTTATAACTGATTTTTTTAATTATAATTCACTTTGATGTCTGGACGTCTGCAAAATATATCTTACTTATATAAGTTCCATTAAGCCCATTGTTTTTTTTTCCTAATTCTATTAACTTTTTATGATGTTGACCATATATACTGTACCTCAGAGGTCAACTGACGTAAGTAGCAGTTGGCCAATTTTCAGGACAGCCATTTAAAGATTTAGGAGTAGCGTTATCTACTGTATTTAGTAAACTTATCTATCTAATACTAATATCTCCCTGAAAAATGATTTGTAAAACTAGTTTAATTATAATAAATATCTTAATTTTGCTTTATTGTAATTATTATTTGCCGGAAATGCACTTACGATTGTTTACCTTGTACGTATCATCAGCAGTTGAATGATAATTTTTAGATACGATAAAAGGATTTTAATAAAAAGTAAGTGAAAACAATTAAATTAATCTACTAATATTTGCATACATTGTTATTAGTTTAATTCACAAAATTTTTATAATAAAAGTTTTAATCGGAGTCCTGGTCGTCTAGATAATCCTCGACTCTACTACCATGTGGAATGTTCTTATAAAAGTGATGCAGCGATGGTGGCATCCACTTCAGAGACGTCTGCAAATCTTTGTATTTTGGTGTATTAATAGCCTTCAGGCTGGATCGAATGGGTGGCAATATCGAGGGCCAAGTTCTAATTGCCCTTCGTGATGATCGATTTAAATGAACCATTTGATATTCATTTTCAAATGATGATTTGTAGAATAGTACCCCAAAATCTGTTGCTCGCACTTAAACCTCAACCATCTCAGATATATAAAAATTTTGTCTTTCGGTTTCTCATTTTCTGTTGACTGGAGGGGCTTTATTGTCACTGAATAAAATTTTTAAGTTTTTAAAATCTTCTAATCTCATATCACACACATTTACTAATTCCTTAAACTTACACTGCTTATCAATTGCGCACAGTCCCATGGGATTACTAATTTCATATCATTTGGTATTTTTCGCTTTGCTCTTCCGATTACGGAATGCCCCAAATCGACTTCCATATATGTGTGGCCCTTGTGAAGAAATTTATGTGTTATAACCTTAAGTGTCGGAATGCACTTAGAATTAGAATTAGAATGATGCAGGGGGACTCGAACCCAAGCATTGCAGCCTCCCATTGAGGCTTATTGTGCCAACCCCTCAGTACCTAGTAGAGAAAGCCCCCCTCTTCATGAGGTCCAGGACCCTCCCCACCATTCTTCTTGAAGTACGATTTCCTCCGGTCTCAGAGTGCCGAAGATCTCGTACCGCAATCAAACAGCAGGTGAGAGGCCGTCTCCTCCTCCTCCTGACACAGTCTACACAAGGGCTCTGAATCCACCAATCCCACCTTGTGTAGATGTTTCTTGAACCTCATGCCCAGTAAACAGGCCCGTTATCAGAGAAATCTGATACCTGCTTAGACCCAGGGTGTCTCTGGTTCTTCTTCTACACAGCTCTGGCATGACCATTTTGCCGTGTTTTGCCCCAGTACTTAGCCTCCAGAGGCGGATTATGCTCTCTCCGAATTCATTCTCTCAGAGACGCCTTCGCCATACTTTTGGCATTCCCAGGACAGGTTCCGGCCCACTGAAGGGAGTATTCGCTCCCTCCCTGGCTAGTTGATCGGTAATCCCCTTGTGCCCCGGCACCCATACTAGCCGAACTTTGTTGTGCTCCAGGGAGTCTCTACACTCCCTGACTAGGGAAGAAGTAATTCTGAAGCCCTAAGTGCATTCAGCGCAGCCTGGCTGTCCGAGAAGATCTCTGGAGGGAAGCATCAATCTTTACTGCATAAACTTCAGCCTGAAAAACGTGGAGTATCCACCGAAGGGCCTCGCAATGCGTACCTACCTCCGACTTAACGCCATATATTCCGGCTCCAGTTCCGCAGGTCATTTTGGACCCATCCGTGAACCAGGATCCCCCAGTTTGGCCCCGTTTTTTCCAACTTTTAGCCCATTCCGATCGTGACGTTAATATACTATTGGAAGGGGAGCTCAAAGTGGAATGTTGGACAGCACTCCTCCCCAGCCATCTTGAAGATAGCGTCAACCTTCTGAATAATATCCAAGTGCTTGGCTAGGGAGCTTCTTTGCTTCCACTGGCCATTGTTCATACGTCGGTACGCGCTAGCCCTCGCCTCCGCTTGTATGAAAAGATGCAGAGGAGGCAACCCCAGCAGTACCTCCAGGGCAACCGTTGGGGCACTACAAAATGCCTCCGAAATCAGCAGGCACGCCAGCCTTTGCACCCAGAGAGGTTCTTCCTCGCAACCTGCTGTTCCTGAGGAAAATGTTTGCCTGCAGTTAGCCAGGATATCAAACCTAATATACATGTGATCCGACAGTGAGGTTTCCTGGGACACATGCCAGTCTCTCACCAGGGTCGAAATAAAATTAGTCCCTAAGGTCATATCATCACCTCTCGACGATTAATATTATAGAAGGTTGCTGTTTTTCCTTCATTCATCGTGCATAACTTAAAAGACAAGATAAGGTAACTTCAAGGAATGCACTTAAGTAACCAAAAATAACACGTCGTAATAACAAAATTCCTAGTTTGCCCAGCGCAGTTGTCTGTCCAAATTGACAGCAACTCAATTGGACAACAGAGGACTGAAGACGTGTTTTATTCACAGATTAGTCGAGATTCACCCTACATTTTCCAGATGGAAGGAAGAGAGTTTGGAGGCGTCAAGGCGACAGATATGCAGAGGCTAACATTTCTCCAAGAGTGGCTTTTGGTGGAGGCGGTGTTATGATTTGGGGAGGCATAAGTTTTGACGGACGTACAGGCTTACATATCGTGGAAAATGGGACGCTAAATGCCCGGAAGTACCTTGAAGAGGTTCTTCAGCGATATATTGTGCCAATTTCTGAAAGAGTTGGTGATGATTTTCTATTAATGCAGGATAGATGCCAGATGTCACACTGCTCGAGTTGTCCTTGAGTACCTACAGGATGTTGGGATTCGACGTTTGGTTTCTCCACCGAGAAGTCCAGACCTAAATCCAATAGAACACCTTTGGGACACAATTGGAAGACGGCTCAGACTTCGCCTGATTGCCCCTAACATTCTGAGGGAACTACGTACGGTAGTTATTGAAGAATGGAATGAGATTTCTCAAGGGTTATTCAAAATCTAATCTCTTCAATGCCAAGGAGGCTTGCTGCAGTTATCAGAGCAAGAGAATCACTAAATACTGTTAAAAAAAATGAAGAAGTGATAATAAATAAGAACCATTTTAATTTTGAATTTTACAGATTTTTGTTTTGAGCTTTATTTTTTATTCTGTGTAATAAAACCAGGTTTTCCTTAAATTTTTGGTCGTTGTTCTTTTTTCCTTTGGATCAGAGTTCAACAACATGAATCCTTAAAAAAAAAATACGAAAATACCTTTCAATTTCAAATTATAATACCGTGAAATTTTATGCAATACTTTTGTCCTGCAGTTTATAACCACAGTCAAAAATAATTATTTATTATTATAACAGTCTGTCAAATAACATAAACAGTGTCGCCAGTCTGCTAAAGGTAAATAAACGTATGATGTGATACGACAAAAAGAGCATTACAAACTCTTAGAGGTAAACAATCGTAAGAGACTTTAATATAGTTGACTTCGTGAAAGTGATGCACATACGATATTTTCTTATTGGCTAACGTCCTTATACGTTAAGATATAGTTACGATATTTTGCCACGATAATATTTCCAATTCCATTATGCAGTTACTATAAAAAACTCATTTTTGTAAATTTTGCAGTTACGATAGTTGACCTCTTAGGTACAGTAAATATTAATGAAGGCAGTCCATATCTAATTATAATAGATGTTCTGGGGGTTTGAATAGAAGAGAAAAACTTAAGTTTTAAGTATAAAGTAATAAGGCAGTGTTACTGAACATTGTTTATATCGAATAAGAATATTAAGCATTGCAAGGACTAAACACTGTACAACTTAGAGCGGGAGTATGGTAGCGTGAGAAGATATTGACAGACTGACTGGTAGATTGACGGGATGAAAACGATGGTCGTTGAGTGTTCATGGTTGTTCGAATTGCAATTGAAGTGAGAGTGAGGGGTGAATAAGAGTCTGTTGACAGTCGGGGGCCATTTTTAAATAGGCGTTTGTGCTAACCCATATTTATCCCACATCTATTTAACGTCTCCTTCAAATCACCAGATTACAGAGATGGTCCTTAGATTGCACAGTTTGAAAGCTACTGGAATGAGTCAAGGGACATGTCTCGGCGACTATTACGATGCTGTATCAAGCGTCCCTCACAAGGGTCGCACCTTGGCTTTGAATCTTTTTCATTTTTTTTTAATTACCTTTTGTATATGATCTCTTGACGATGGAGTGCTTGCATTTGCTGACTTTCCGAAGTTTTTTCGAAAAGTTGCATTTCTGTCAAATTGTCTGAAGTTACAGCAAATATTAAAAAATTTCATACCATTCCTTTTTGTCGAAAAAGTAATATTATTTCATATCAGTAATGTATCGATAGCCAACAGATAATGTAAAAACTTAGCAATAACCTTGAGTCACGCATGATCTTTCATTCAATAGTCATATTTCAATAGAAAACACGTAGGAAGACTATTAAATCTTTGGGCTTCATACTCAGGCACCACTGGCGATCATAGTGATCCCAAAGTGGTGCTGGGTTCTGTAACACAGATGTTAGAAGCATTATGGAGCGAGGTTCTGTAATTTGAAGACAATACTGCAAGATGGATGCTTTCAGGCTTGAGGCTCTTCAGTTATTCTCAAAAAAATATAAACTGAAAGTGCGGCACTGAAGATTTTTTTTGCTATTTCATAGTAAATATCTTATAGAAAACACTTCTCAGACCTCTTCAAGAAGTTGTGAAAAGACCTCATAATACAATACCCGGAATACTACCTGGCAAGCTTTCTTCAATGTTCAAATGTTCAGTGAAAATTTACTTACTCTTAAGATAGTGGAATTATATTTTACATTAAAATAACTGTTTCATTACATTGTAAATCACCTAGAATAGCAAAATAAAAATGATACGACTGTAAATTTGTGGTAAAAGTACCAATTTTAAAGACAATCGATAAAGCTTTTTCCAAGAAAATCGCAAACAACTTAAAAAAAAAGAAGAGTCAATAGAGTATCTCATTCCGGACTTTGTCGGTAAACTTCATGTTTGATTTCCTTTTGAAATAAAGAAGTTTTAGCTTCTTTTAGGTTCAGCTTTTGAGTTATAGTGTTCACGCGCATATAAAGACCATTATTTAATTTTTGCTTCTTTTTTTTTTTGTAATCAGAGTGCCTATTAACCGTGAAAATTACATAATTAAATTAATTTATAAAAAAAAAATTCTAAATAATTCATCAAACAGTGAAAAAAGTAATGCTATTTTACACTCAAGTTCAGGTATTGACCAGCGAATGTGGTAATTGATAGAAGAGTGTAAAAAATACATTACACACATGTTGATTTTTAATATTTTTCTACTACCGATACATTTGATTTTAACTTTCAGGAAAAATAAAAAGATGTAAATACTGACAATATTCTCTAAATCAAGTCAAATAATCCCTCGGTATTATATACATTGTTCTCTTTGGTATAACCTCCAATCTGTTGCTATTTTAAATAAATTTTGTAATACGATCTTGTTTATCGTGTTACCCACTAGATTTCAGGTTAAATTACTTTAAGTCACTTGTGAGAAAAAAAAAATATGGTTGTTTCCACTTTCTATCATCGCTTATGATTATGTAAAACTTTACCATCACTTTTGATTTAATAATTCTCGCATTATTACCCGGTCGCAGAAAAAATAAATTTAAACAATAAATATGTATTTTACTTGATTTATTATATATTTATTTCGAAAAACAAAATAGTAACATATATTCAATGAATGATGAATTATTGTTTGAAGTGAACGTAGCTGTTCAGCAAAGCAATAAATCAATAAATAATTAGAACAGTTATTGGCCACAAAATTCCATGAATACCAGGTCTGATTAACAATTGATAATTGCACAAATAACAAACTAGTACTGCATTAGTATGTATCACAACACCATTAAATTACTACATGCACAACACATTAAATTACTATATAATAATATTTTCTTAAGCACGATCCTGGCACATTTGCGAAGGCCAGAAATTCTGTTTGGAAAACTGCGATCGCCTAACCAAATGGATCTCCAAAAAAACGCCATATGGTTCAGCAAAACCTTCAGAGCCGTTTTACTAAGGGATAAAAAAAAAGCCTAAGTGCTATAAAAGAATATCTAAATAAGGTAATCAACGTTGGTATGAAATGGATGGGCTTAAGCCTAATATAAGCCAAATGTAAGAGTCACTAATAAAACCTAACTCATAGCGAGGAAAGCTCCAAAAGATTAAAACAGCTTAAAATATTGTTAACGCGCATAATATTCCTAAAATATAAAGACAGAAAAAGATGGAAATATGATTTTTAGATTGTTCAAATGTAGCTGTGATAACAACAAAAATTTTTTGACATCAGAATTTTTCCTTTAAAAATAATATATTACACACCTACACAACTGTTACTTACTCCTTATATATTACATTAAATTAAATATTTAAAATAAATACTTAAATTTTACGTGTTAGTTCCTAAATATAGAAATAGTATGGGATAAACACAACTACCAACCTACTAATATTGGCAGGTAGTGAAGTGATGATTATATCATGGCCCAATAGATTATTAGAGCCGTTCTAAAAACACTGAATCAACAACATATACAATTTGAAATTAACGCCACATATTCCATACAAATATCCAAGATGATTTTTTTTTTTTTATGCTGTTCAAATAAAAGTGATACATTTTTATCTGTGCAGCAAGCAGTCCAAGTTTAACGTGCAGAAAATTACAAAAAAAAAAAAAATCAAATACCTATTGTGTCAATTCGTACACTTCCGGTTAACCGATTTTCTTCAAATTTTGAATTCTACCAATGCTTCATTTGTGCATTAATATTATGTAGTAGGCGTTAAAGCCATATATTATACTGAGTAGTACTTTAGAGGAAATTCCCAAAATTCAAGTAAAAGGTTTGTATATAGTATACGAACATATATATAGTTTAAATCTCACAAAATGGATTTACAGAAATAACAGATGCAGAATAAAAATAGGCAGACATCTGTCAACCGAATTTGGGACCAGCAAAGGCCTCCTACAAGGATATTGTATGTGCCCCACGCTTTTCAAAATATTCTTGGAAGCAGCCTTATCACGATTGAGTAAAAAGTGTAAGCAAATGGACATCAAGATGGGATAAAGCTGCATAAGCAACCTGTTATTCGCCGACGACCAGGTAGTGGTAGCACACGACCTGAAGGATGCCGATTATATGGTAAGAAAGGTGTTAAAAGAATACTCAAGCTGGGGACTAAAAAGAATTTTAAAAAGAAGGATTATATGAGCGTATATACCAGGAAGAAACACTTGTCATCGATGGTAATCCAATAAAAAAAGGTGGACAACTTACAGACCTGGGGACAATCGTCGAGAAGAATGGAAGCTCCGAGAAAGAAATAAACAGAAAGAAGAATATGTATGGTCAGGAAGATGATCGGAATGCTAAACTCAGTCCTATGGAGCCGAAACATATTAGACTGCACAAAAAGGAACATTTATTCGGCCATAGTGGAAAGCGTACTGCTTTACGGAGCTGAGACGTGGACGTTGACCGCCGATCTAAGGAAGAAATTACTGTCCACAAAAATGGATTATTGGAGAAGAGCTGCAAGAGTATCGCGAAGAGAAAGAAGACCTAACCGAGAAATTAGAGAAAGGATGAAGTAAAGAACAGTCTACTTCAGAGAATAGAGAAGAAACGATTAGAGTGGTAGGGCCATGTGAGAAGGATGGGAGAGGACAGACTACCGAGACTGGCCCTTGATTGGAACGTGGAAGGAAGAAAGAGAAGAGGAAGGCCGAGACGACATGGATGGATGAAGTGGTGGAAAGTTTGTATGGGAATGGTTTGAGGGAGGAAGAAACTCAGGATAAAGAACTGTGGAGCACATCTAAAGAAGTTTTTGGTTGAGGAGAATCTCAGTATTGAGGAAATCCTGAAAAAAAAAATATTTACATATAGTATAATAATAATAGCCTTTATTTGGTTTTAGATTACAGCAATATATACAAAACATAAAACAAAACACATCATCTTCACAAACTAAAAAAAAAAAGAAATTTAACTAAACCAATTCATAAGAATTTAAATTATCAGTCCTCTATAGTTCACTAATTATCATGGTAATGCATACAACCATCACTATTCACTAAAACCAGGCCCTAACAGAGCATAGGCCTCTCCCATTCTGTTCCATTCTTCCCTGTCTTATGCTTTTTTAATCCATGATGAACCTGCATGTTTCACTAACTCATCCGTCCATCTTTTCTTCTGTCGCCCTCTTTTCCTTCGACTGAAATAAGGTTTCCATACGGTAACTAATTTACACCACCTGTTATCATTAGTTCTAGCCAGGTGTCCAGCCCACTGCCAATATGCTTTTTTAATCTTAACCTTCAATATTCCAATCAAGCATTCAAGAGTAAAGATCGTGTCTCTGTTATTCTACTTTTGAAAGTGGTGGATAATATATTTGTGGATAATTTTTACACTTATATGAAGTAATTAGGAGTGAGTGTGTTGACACAGACATTCAGAATTTTTTAACGAATGGTTATTGAGAAATAAGAAGAAAAAAAAAATAGTCTTTTTTTCACATTCAAGAAGTTTGAATTACAAATACAAGAAGCTAATAAGAGTGGGGAGAGTGGGGGATTCATGTGAACATAGGTGAGTCACTGCTGTTTATATATAGTATACGAGGTTTAAAGAAAATCGTTGGATCCATTTTTGAGAAAATTACTACAAAAAATGGAAAAAAAAATTGGTGAAGTCGCACTCCCGGTGGCTAGATTTTGCCCGAAATGTTCGTGTCTGATGCGGAGGTAATACCTAAACGGAATACCAAATTTGAGCTTCCTGCAACATTTCGTTTTTGAGATATTCTGTGTATAAAATGTTAATAAATATTTGAATATCTGTTGTGGTGGTTGGTTCCGCAGAGCTGGAAAGCATCAGAGACATTTTCCGTGGTAGCCTGCTTCGTTTTGTGGTCATCGACCGGTTTCGGGCGTTCGCCCATCTTCAGGATGCGTTTTTCAGACAGTGTGCCAACACAGACTCGTACAGAGACTTAGTTTCACACTAACTGAAAAGCGTCTGAAAAACGCATCCTGAAGATGGGCGAACGCCCGAAACCGGTCGATGACGACAAAACGAAGCAGGCTACCACGGAAAATGTCTCTGATATTTGAATATCGTATGTATAAAATATTAATTATTAAGTTTCGTTGTAATCTGTGTGTGTGTAATCTGTGGAATTGAGTATTCAAATTAAGTACAATTAACTATAAGTGTTATAAATGAGTTAACATTTTTTTTGTAAGTACATTCCTAATTTAATAATTATTTCTTATATAGTTTTTACTTTTGTATAGTTTAATGACTACTAATATATAAAAATATAAAATAAAATAATGAAGCAATGTATTTCTTTAATGACACTAACACTGGTTGTATGATCATGTATTAATTTATTTTGTTCCTTTTGATCTGTATTAATGTTTACAATTTTTGATCATTACTTAATCATTTTTTCAAAATCACTGTTTTCCTATTATTATTTTTGAAGATTTTACTGAAGAAGGTGAACAATGTTCACCAAAAATGTCGGTGAAAAATTAAAAAAAACAACAAAAAATTATTATTTTTTCTTAATTGCACCAGGACGACTAGCCCGTCCACGCTCTTAACCAGTCAGCTATCGTGGCACCTTCTTGTCCTTTGTATTTATTATAAAAAAAAAAATAAATAAAAAGTAATAAAATACTAACGATAGTTGAATTTAAAGATATAATCAAAAGATGTCTGCTTTAATAAAATTCAACCCCTACCCCTACACTTTCGTTACGAGTTGTTAAAGTAATTGTAGAAGTGCCGGCTGTAACTCTTCACTATTGTTTGTGTTTGCAACTTCTATATAAGATAAGAAAACAAAAGGCAGAAAAATATTCGAATGGAAAATATACATTATTTACTGTAACTCTTGTGTAATCATCTACTTATTTTCCTTTTTCCTCTTACATTTTGCATATTTGTATGCAGAAAATATTTCCAGTACCCTAAAAATGATATCTATTTTATACAAACTTTAATAGTAAAATATCTTGTAAATTTTAGGTCTATGATCTCATACACTTCTTTATTGTATTTCAAACCACAAAATTTGATGGTGTAATATATCTTAACTTCACATAATGCATAAGAACCTATTAATCTAAATTGGTCATCTTTCATTGATGCTGGTATAAGTTCAGGCATCAAACGACCGTACAATAAAGTTGGGGCACGCAGTGCGTGTTGTAAATTCAACCACTTTATAAAGCTCGAACTCTGACTCATATAGACGTTGTTTGTTGAAGCATATCGTTGACATTTTGGGTAATAGCGTGTAATTAATTTGCTTTGCGGTACTAATTTTTTGTCATGTTTAGCTGGTAAGTCCAAGTTGTCACCAATATCTAAGTAAGAAATCTCGTCATCGTATAAAGTTATGTTCCCTGTCTTGAATGTCTGCATGGAAGCACTAGTTAATGGAGTCTCGTTAAATACATAATCGTCTAAGTTATCAATTTCAGTTCTAGTTGGATCTGTCTGTACAGCATAACGGTCTTGATAGTATTTCGCTATAGCGTATTTTTGTTCAGCTGTAGCATGTTCATCAGCTATAAACCACTGAACGTGAATGGCTTAATTTGATGAATAACCTGCGTGACCTTATATAATTTAAATTTTGAATATCTCGCTAGAATCATTTTTATCTCTGGATTAATTCCCCAATCATTTGGATCACCTGCCAAATTTGTTGGAGCACCATAAGGATAAATCAAGCACTGGAATTCCTCAAAATTTGACCCAAACCCACCCATTGTTAACAAACTACCAACTTTAGTAAATTTGTGAGTAAAATATGTAATGGGACTATAATTCCATGTACCAATGTAACGTCGTGGAATCCGTCTGTAGTAGCGTCTGTATCGTCTGCGGTAATACATCTTTAATCACTGTCAGTAGAGTCGTCTCCGATATGGAATGTAGTAACTTCTTGTGAATGTCCTTCTCCTAAATCCTGTAACATAATGTCTGCTTCAATAACGTGTAGTCTGTTTAAGAAAGCCGTATCATTTATTGGTTTATAATTGCTAATCAAAATAATTGGTACAGTATTCACGTAAACGCGTTCGTCTGCATATTTGCGCTTTATGTAACACACGTCGCCAGCCAATAATTGCTTTAACCATTCTAAATTAAATTTGCGAACATCAAATTCCTCAAATATTATCAGCTTGTGTTCATTACTAATATCGAAAAGTGGCTTTTCGTCAGAAGCGTAATACCCGCGATTACCCAGATATCGACTTAACAATTTTGTAAAATATGTTTTGCCAACATTACTATCTCCATATAAATATAGGTGTCTTTTTTTATATAGCAGATGAATTCTCTTACCTGTTCGTAACGTACCGGTTCCTGGAATTTCAAATAGCAATGAAGGTGAGTTTCACAACTTATGCATTATGTGAAGTTAAGATATATTACACCATCAAATTTTGTGGTTTGAAATACAATAAAAGTTTTTAACATGTATTTTGTGTACATTATTTTTCCTTAGATGAACGGAGAATACAGTCAAGAGAAGTGGGTAAGGATTTGTTGCCGAATTCTCATCAATCTGAACGATTTCCACAATTGGCCGTTTTATTACAAAAATCTTCTGCTTTGCTGCAATCTCAACAATTACGAAAACAGACTTAAATTAGCTTGTTTTCTATACGTTAACAAATTTAGCTTTCGTGGAATATCAAAGTGTATCGAAATTTTAAATTACAATCAAATTTCTGAAAGAAATATAACAAAATTATTAGATTTAGAGAGATATCTGACGTGTTGTGCTATTGTAACTCCGTATAAATTTAATAGTTATCATGTACGCCACAAAAAGCTCGTATACCTCAATGGAAGAAGTAAACATTGTACTGTACATCCTAGTCACAATGAGTATTCCATTGCTCATTGCATTAATTATCTTAAAAATATTAACGCCGAACACCAGCTCAAGTTCGAAGAGTCATTCTTTAAAAAAAAGTTACCAACATGATTACAAAAAAAACAGAAAAAAAAAAAATTTTCGAATCGCGACGAGCAAAGCCGGACCAAACTATACTTACCTTTGGTCCGGCGTCGCGATTCAACATTTTCAGCTCGGCCGCAGGCCCTTAGCGGGGACGCATCACAAGCCCGCCCACTGGAAAATGGTGTTTGGATGTTTATGAATGG
>JAAEAF010010096.1:0-15240 GCA_011037195.1 Triatoma infestans
AAAAATTCACTTTCACCGGAAACTGTTAGAAATAAAAATCACTTATGTATGTAGATAGTGAAATATAATTGGTGTGGATGTGTGGTGGTAGCTTGTGGCGTGAGGGGTTTTGTAAAAGGGGCTTGTAAGTATATATGTTTAAGAGAGTGAAGTATCAGAAATAAGAAAGTAGTCAACACTGCTAACAATAAATATTATTCTATTAAAATAATAACTACAAGTTATTTGCAAGAAATTATTAATAACTTATTAATATGCACTGATACTAAGAGAGCGAAAAACAAGAAAGTGTTCTGCTTCGGTGTCTACAACCAACTATATTGTTAGAAGGTAGAACGTAGACTGTCCGAAAGAATACCTTCTCTTACAAAACAGTTGGCCAAATGGCATTGTATTAATTTAACGGATTTTTGTGCCTTTGTCTCCCCTAATAGCAATGACCATAAATTAAAGTACCTGACTCTTTTCACTGCACTAAGATACATTTAAAATATTAACAAAATTCTCTATTTTTCAAACTATAAAATATTTTAAACTATTTTTCAAAACGATTACTTTCTTTTATTTCTTTCTTCCACTATAATAGTATGCGAAGTTTGAACAAAAATCTGGTATTTTATCCATCGTAAGCATGCATATTGAATTTATTCCTGACCTGTTTCGGATTTTTCATCTATCGTCAGAGCGAATTCACCAAGTTCGTGTAGAGAGAGTTCACTTCAAAGTAATGTTTCTGTTACGAAAGAAACATTACGCTGACGTGAACTCTCTACACGAACTTCTGGTGAATTTGCTCTGACCCTTAGATGAAAATCCGAAACCGGTCAGGAATAAATTCAATATGCATGCTATGACGGATAAAAATACCAGATGTTATCCAGTATTGTGGATCCATCCTGTCAGGTGTGGTACCTATTTGTTTGTTCATTCACATAATATATTTATGAATTGAGAGACCATTTGCTAAAAAGCAATTATCTCGTAACTCAGGGAACCTTAAGACATAGCATTTCCGGTAAAAACTCACCGTACTTTCTTTAAGCAAATACAGTGATTTGAATTTAACTACTCTCTTTAGAAATTCCCTTGAAGGTGATTTCTATTTACCAAGTAGAGCTTAATAAAAAATGAAAAAAAGAATCAGAATCCTTCTAGTTGTATATATAGATAAAAGAACATTATATACTTAATACTGACTGACATGTTTGTCCCCACAATTAATGTTTAAATAGGTAACTACTTCTAGGATGTTTAATTTTTTCCCCGTATCAACTACATTCTCAAACTAATTACTAGTAAATTAGTACAGTTTTAATAACTATCTAATAAACTATTCTTTAATCTAACTATACATAATTGACATATTCCAATGTTTTTAACATTCTTCAGTATATCTATAATCTCTCGTACCGACTGATTCTTCTATTTATTTATTTATTTATTTTTTTTGTTTCTTTTTACTTTCTCGTTACTCCTAGTAAGAGGAAGTATTGTAATCGTGTCAAATTTTCGATATCAAGTTTTCACTGGAAATATCCGTTTTGAGGACCCCTGAGTAAAAAAAAAAAGTGGTTTTTAGCAAATGGTCTGTGTGTGTGTGTGTGTGTGTATGTGAATAGCATAGCTCAAAAACGAAAAACCATAGAAAGTTGAAACTTGATATTCCGTTTAGGTATCACCATGGCATCTTACAGTGGGCCATCTGTCCATAATTCCTCAACCGGAAGTACCACTTTACTTGTTTTGTTTTTGTTTTTTGTTTTTTTTTTACTTTTTTGCGTTTTTATTCCAAAATGGTTCCGACGATTTTCTTCAAACTTGTTATTATATGAACTACATAATATACAAAGAGCTACAACTTTTATCTGGAAATGTTTCTTTGGGAAAATTCACTTTTTAGGGCCACTTTTTGGAGGAGGGGTGAGGGTTATGTTTTTCTCTAAAGTGCTATCATAGTTGATTATACAATTCTATCCATCCAAACAAAAAATTAATTAGAAATAAATAGAGTTTTAAGAAAATTAGTAAACCGGAAATGCGCTGCTTTTACTGGACAGTTTTCGTCGAATTTCATTAAATTTCGTACCAAACTATAAATTTCTATTTATTTTGGGAACTGGAGTAAGAAAGTTGTGTGAGTGTTTCACACCAGATTTTTTTTTTTTTTTGGATTTCACACAAAATATATATGAGGGAAGGGTTTAGTTAAGTGGTTAGTGCGTTGGACTCCTACGCGAAGGTCCCGGGTTCGAGTCCAGTGCTACCCTTAGATTTTTTTCTTCCTAGGAGCCTTTACAGTTCACTGTTCGGTGATGGACAGTGTTGTCTGTAGCGAGTGAACACTGTCCGGAGGCCGGTAGTGCACTGAGAAGGCTCCAGGCGCTAATGACCATAGATGTTGAAACGCCTTAAATTAAAAAAAATATATATATGTATATATAAAGTAGTTAGATAATTGATTGTAATGTAATATTCAGTGTTCATCAAATATTATTTCCTAAATGTTAGATTTCCCTCAAAGATAAATATTCTCTTGAAGACTGTGTGTACAAGATTGGGATGTTGAAAGGATCTTTAAGTGTAGCAGATCGAATTCTCCTCAATGGTGGTGTATTTGAATAGCTTGTCGCAAGGAGGAAAGAGATGCGTTACGCCTCATGTGACGTGTTGAGCTGTGGGCGGATGTCATATGATTTTTGGTTGCAGGCAAGAACGCTGCCGGTAATCTATTTAAAGAAAATTGGAATAAAAAAGAGTCGTTTATTCAGTAAAGTCGTACGTTTGCTTGGATAGCTTTTGACTGAAATTTACGAGTCAGATGCGATTGTGGTACTTAAATGGAATACCATTTTTGAACTTTCTAAGATTGTTTTCGTTTTTGAAACATTTTGTTCCTAGACAAAACAGATCACTCACTAAAAACTTTTTTTACTATATTCAGGTAACTTCAAAAAAACAAAAAAACCAAAGAGTTTTTCCAGTGAAAAACCAATAAACCACCCCCCCCCCCTAAAATGACACGATTTACAATATTTCAATTTACCAAAAAAGTAAGAGAAAGTAAAAATGGTCCTATAAAACCTTTAAATAGAAGACAAGAATACTGGAATAGTAGTGGGTCAGGTTGGTAATATCCGCAGTGAATTAAAATCTTCTTTAACGTTTTCAAGTTGAAGCCCGGCATAACTCTCCAGGTACGTGATATTATCTTGATTATGCTAGCTACCACTTCTTTATAATAATAAAAGAAACGAGAAGCCATAATTGATGTGATGGAAACGAGAACCTGCAGTTATGCTAGTTGTGTTGTAGGCCAGCAATGCGTTATTCTACTCTGTTGCATTGCCTCTCTCTTTTATACATACACATTTATACATATATATACATATATATATATACTTTCTTTCTTATTCGTTTTTAAAGTTTTATTTTTCTTAACTAATATTGCCACAGTCATTGCACTTAGCTGAATCTATTTTTCTTTACTTCTCGATTATAGGAACTTTTTTTAATTTTTTTTTTTTTTAGAATATTACACCCAACAATGGCATGAATGTTATCCCATCATTCTCAGGGACACCCTTGATGTAGTGCGTCTTTATCTATAAAAGGTTATGTCTCGCTGTGGGAAGTCTTTACTATAGTATAAGAGAGACCTTATATTATAGGTAGATCTTCACAACTTGTCCGTTACCTAAAGACTTGACCACTTTCTTTTTAGCTTATCTCTGTTCCTTTCTACTGTAAAAGGTGTTGTTGAACAATTGGATTGGTTGCACATTTTATTTGATTGTTTTTTTTTTTTTTTTATGTGAGATGTAGTGTTTGATACGTCAGTAAGACAGAAGTGGGGGGTACTTTATTCCTTTTTTGCAAACCAGACTGTTTGGCCATTTATGAATGCGTACTTTAGCGCTAAACCTGATTTACTATTTTCTCATGGTATAAAATGTATATATATAATCATAATTTTGTTTTTATCAATGAAAGCCACTTTCATTCACAATAAAACGGAAAATAATAATTCATACTTTATGTGTGTATTTATTATAAATATTTCACATGGTTAGTGTAGTTTATTTCTTTAACAAATGAAAACATCTGTTTGAATCTAGTTTTTGTTCATTTTCTTGTTGTGACGTTTACACTATATTCTTCTTCTTCTGCTTGTTGCTTTCTATAGCCAGGGTATTCTTATTAAACTTTGTTCTTTTTTTATATCTTCTTTCATTGATTTTTTAAGCTGGAATTTACGTATCACTTTGACCTGATGCACTTTGGTTCTAATGGAAAGCACAGGCGCCTTTGGTGCATAAATTCAGAGTTCGATTCCCCGTGAAGAGCAAAAATCGGTGTTGACCCAGCATTGTGAGAAAAAGTGGGAAGCTACAGTACGTAGCGTACTGGAACTAAATTGCAAGGAAACTGCGGCGTGTTTACCACATGCCCCCCTCCCCTTCCCAAAACAAATTGGCCCTTCATTGTCCCTTTGCGTCATAGGTTTATTTTATTTATCTGACCAATTTAAGGAAATTTTCTGTGTCTTATCAGCAGTTTTTCATATCTGTTCCAATTCACTGGTCTTTTATACGATCTACTGGTCCTTCAAGTGCCCCACTAAAACGTTCAAGAAGTATCTGTCAGTAGCGCCTTAAGCAGCAATATATACAATCAAATGATTTACTGCAATATGTAATAATATATGTATTTCTGCTTGTACATAATTAAATTAAATCTGAATTTTACTTTTATAACGTTTAAGAAACTATATTGGCTCTCGCCAGTGCTGGCAGTAACATGAAATAAACAAACCAAAATAAATTAAATTTACTCAATAGTCAACATGGGGCCATTTGTGTATTAACTCTGTGTAGATAGTCTTCCTAAAAGTTGCTTAAGTTGTCTTGCTTGTGAAATAGAATTCTCACCAAGAATGTGTGAAGTTCACTGTGAACGCAGAAAATGGATGGTTTTTAGGATGATCTATTTGGCCGTGGCAAATAGTGTGTGTGACGAAAATAACAGGAAATTATGGTGACCGCCAAACATTTCGAATGCATGGTGTGCAAAATTTGGTTATCATATTCGTATTGGCAATGGATTCATTAGCCTTGTTGGTTGGTAAAGCTTAAAAAGTTTGCAGAAGAGGCGCTATGACTTAGTACAGTGTGTGGAGATTTTCTAGGTGTCGAATGTTAGTAATTTATTGTATGACTGTGGCATGAATGACTTAGATTTTGAGTAGTTATTGAGTTTTTAGCGGGTTTCTCAGGAATATCGAGTACTGAGAGGTCAATTAGGATAGGAATTTTATCTTGTTGCATTGCATGAATGCGATGCTAGTCTGTTAGCTTGTTTTGCTATTAGTGATATAATTTCATTATAAATTATGGAAGGTACCTTGTTATACCCTTCCCTCTTATATATTTGCTTCTGGAATTAATATTGTTTCGGGATCATTAGGGGTGAGTATAATTATTTGGCTGTTATGAGCTCGGGTGTTTCCCGAAGAAAAGAAAAATGAAACTTCCACTTCCTAGGAGTACGAGAAAGTAAAATGTGCGTGTTTAATACCAGAGTCTTTTAGTAAGAATATGAAGTTGAGGATCATAATTTTCATGTGTAGGGTAAAGTTAGGAGAGATGACGGGTGTAGGGAAGAAGACGCAGCCTTTACTTCTTTTGTTTGCCACTGCGTGGCGTCATGCAAGATAGTCGAAGGTGTAGAAAGATCAGAAGCGAACGTATTGCAAAATTCATCAGTTATTTTGTGTGTTCAACGAATATTTTATATGCATCAGCTATATTTAGTGAATACTGTATTTTAATAACGCATTAGTAAATGTTTATATACTATATTAATTGCAATTGAAATGAAAGATTTCCACGTTGTACTTTTAAAGTTGGCCTCGTAGACCAATAGTGTTTTCCAAGTTTCATGACGATCAGCCATATTTCATTCACAGAAGAGAGGTGCGTCAATTCTCGGAAAGATGACGCAACATGAATCTTTTTTCCGTAACCATCTTTTGATGCGTCGCAATCCAGAGCTAGTTATAACTAAGAGCGCTTCACGACCAAAGACAGAATAAATGAACAGGAAAGAAGTTGAACTTCTTACGATAATTGTCCCGGGAAAATGATTTGTTGGGACATGTCTGGTAATATCTGGAACATAGACGAATCTGGACTGCAGATGAACAGTGTGCCTGAAGAAGGCTTAGCAAAAAAAAAAAAAAAAAATGTTACGGTAGTGACGATCTTCAGAAAAGGATGACACCCTATAATAATAGGCGAGAAGGCCAAGTGTAGCCGAACTTGTATTTTGTACCTAGTAGTTGAACCTAGTAGTTGACATTTATGTTTGATAAGCATTATCTCTTTATATATCTACTACATTTTAATACACGGCTTTACTTTAAAATGTGCGTCGTCTCTCAAAACATTATACTATATGTATATTCACCTTCTATATTTTTGATTCAGGGTAGATTTTTACAACTGATTAACAAACAGAAAGTTTATAAATGATCTTAATAATCAACAAAAAACAGATCAAAAATTCAAAATCATGAAAGAATTTACAGAAAGACAAAATTAAAATTATATTCATTTTGATCGAATTTCTTTTTTTTTTTTTTTGTGAAGTAAGATCTGATAAAACATTTTTGGAATTTATTACTTCTTTTTTTTGGGACAAAAGATTTGGTCACAGAAGATCGAAGAATGGAAGAAATGTTCCTAGTATCATATAACTAGTTCCCAAAATAAACAACTCTAACCGCAACTCTAAAGGACACATTTTGAAATTGGAATAAAATATCCCAGAAATGTTGTATCATGCTTGTGTTTTCCTGTACGAACTTCACATAAATTCCCCGGATGTTAGCTATAAATCTCTATTTAAATTTAAATAAAAATAAAACCAAATAAAATAGGATCTGTACACCTTTTTCTATTGACTTCTTGAGTTATTGTCCTTTAGTGGGTGATTTATCCTTTTTTTTTACAGTTTTGTAGAAGCCAAAAAAAAGGCGTTAGAAGTATTGTTGGTTGTTGTCAATGTGTTAACACGGAATTTCGTTTTCATCGCTCGTTAAAAATTACCAAAAAAAATTTATTAGCTGAACTATCGGTTTCTACGGTTAATGTCCTAAAAGAAATTCCTAACTCGAATTTCTCAAGATCTGTAACCTAATACGCCCCTCCACTTTTTTCCAAAATATTTCTTATATGTTATGATTTTGTTTTTGTTTTTTTTTTTTTTTGCAGGGGCATGTTTGCTTCAGTACGACGTTGTCGTAGTTTGGAAACTGGAGAAGTATTTGCAGCGAAATTTTCATCCAGGATGAGATATGGTGAAGATTGTACTAAAGAAATACACCATGAAATAGCATTACTATCGCTTTGCTCACCTTCGCCACGTATCATTAGACTTCACGATGTTTTCCAAACGCCAAATACGTTTATCATTGTCATGGAATTGTAAGTAATTATATTTTTATTTTATATGTATTATATTTCTGTATTTTTTTTTTTTTTCCACTATTCTTAGTAAGAGACAGGATTGGGATCATGTTAAATTTGTAAATTTGAAATTTTGATCGAAATACATGTGTTGAGGGCTTCCGGTGTTTTTTTTTTTTTGTTTTGTTTTAACAAAATCTCAAAAAGCGAAGGGACCCTCCTCAGAATCTCTAGGGAGGGCATGGGGGGATGTGGGCTGGGGGGTGGGAGGCGAATGCCCCCTTCTGCAGGCTCCCTCCCCTGGGACTTTCCTAGAGATAGCATGACTAAGAAATATAGCTTCGTTAGGAATTTTTCTACGAAGCTAAGTACGAAAGGAGAGTGGAGCGATGGATCCGCCCTGGACAGTATTAGCAAGCATGCCATTAAGTGGTATACAGATGGGTCTAAGACCCTCGAAGGAACCGGGGCAGGGGTGTTTGGGCCTAGAATCAAACACTCAGAACCCATGGGTAAGTTTCCTAGCATCTTCCAGGCGGAAATCTACGCTATTGGAAGGTGCGCTCAGTTGAACCTTGATCGGGGATATCGGAATCAGGAGATTGTTATCCTATCCGACAGTCAGGCGGCCATTAAAGCACTGAGCTCTTACGTACTCAGTTCTAAAATGGTATGGGATTGCCTAGGCAAACTTAATGAACTAGGCAGGAGCAATAAAGTTACCCTGCATTGGGTGCCGGGACATGGGCGTGGATGGTAATGAGGCAGCTGACGCCCTGGCAAAGGAAGGCGCTGTATCTCCTCTTATTGGGCCAGAGCCCTTTTGTGGAGTCAGTGACCAAGTATTTCTAGAAGAAATCAAGAAGGAGGAGGTGGCTAAAAGAGCTCGTCTCTGGAACACCATCCCGGGACTGAGGCAGGCCAAGGTCTGTCTGGGCGGTTATAACCAGGAAAGGTCGAAAGCCTTCATCAGTCTGAGTAAGAATAGGATCCGTATTCTTACGGGATTCCTTACGGGGCATTGCAGACTCAGGGGGCACCTGAGAAAGCTTGGCCTAGTAGGTGACGGCATATGCAGATTCTGTGGAGAGGCGGAGGAAACTCCGATACACCTCCTCACGGACTGTGATGCCGTCATTCAAAGAAGATTTAGTAGTCTGGGCTGTTACCAGATAGGGGAGGAAGAAATACCTACCCTAGAACCGTCCAGGATCCTGAGATTTCTCAGGGAGTTAAACCTGGAGAGGGTGCTATAGATGAGCTAGCTCATCTTAGGCACCAGGGGGGGTACAATAGATCAAGAATGGTCGCGGTACAGAACCCTGGAAAAAAAAAAAAAAATCTCAAAAATGAAATGTCGCAGGAGTTTCAAACTTGATATTCTGTTTAGGTATAACAATCGCATCTGACTCGAAGCTTTCGATTGGAATCCATCAACCGGAAGTGTGACTTTGCTGAATGTCTTTTTCAGGTTTTTGTGATTTTTTTTTTTTTTTTATTTAAGGCGCGTCATCATCTATTGGCTATGGGCGTTCTCAGTGCACTTCCGACTTCCGGACAGTGTTCTGGAAGTCAACGACACTACCCCCCCCAAGACAACACTACCCTTCACCGGACTAAATTTTTTGTTGTAGTGCCATCTATGGGCTAGACCGAGAACTTTTCACCTCACCGTAGTAGGTATATTTGAAACTTTCTTCTGGAAAAAAAAAAAAAAAATCTTGTGTGAACCTCACACAACTTTCTCTTACTCCTGTTCTTCAAAATTATAATTGACAAATTTTATAGTTTGTGCACCAAATTTAACGCAAGTCGTCGAAAACTGAAAAAAAACTGTTCAGTAAAAGCGCACTTCCGGTTTACTACATTTCTTGAAACTCGGAATTTTGGCCATCTATTTATTTCTAATTAATTTTTTGTTTGGATGATAGACATGTATAATCAATTATGATAGCATTTTAGAGAAAAAACATAACCCCACCTCTCCCCCAAAAAGTGCCCTTAAATGAATTTTCCCAGAGAAATGTTTTAAATAAAAATTTTAGATCTTTGTATGTTTAGTTTATATTGGAAGTTTCAAGAAAATCGACGGAGGCATTTCTGAGAAAATTGCAAAAATGTAAAAAAAAATCCAACTAGTAAAGTGGTACCTCCGGTTGAGAAATTTTGACAGATAACCTATTGTCAGATCCCATGTTGATATCTGAACGGAATATCAAGTTTCAACTTTCTACGGTTTTTCGTTTTTCAGCTATGCTGTTGACATACATACATACACACACACATACGTACACAAGACCATTTGGTAAAAACCACTTTTTTGGACTCAGGGGACCTCAAAACGGATATTTCCGGTGAAAACTCGATATCGAAAATTTGACACGATTACAATACTTCCTCTTAATAGGAGTAAGAAAAAATAAAAATTATTTAGGAGGGGGTTATTTTAAACAGTTATTTTAAATTTAAATTTGCCCAAGCTTTGTTGGTTTTTAAATATAGATCGCTCCACATATTATTATTATTATTCGCAGAAGGGGAGGGCAAACCCTACGCTATCCAAAGCCTCCCAGGGCCCATATAGCTACCCCTAAAGAATAACAACCTACTGGGACTAGAATGAAAATCCAGGCCCAGGTTTTAACCAAGTTTCACCACAGACCGAACAAATCGGATCAAAACCGATCCTCGGACACAGCTTAAGACCCTCTACCGATATCCTACTCCGGCCGAAGGTCCTAAACCTAATCTCCTCACAACCCAAACAATTCGTCATCAGATGCATGGGTGTTTCCTCCTCATTCTCACAAACTCTACAAAAGGGGTCAGGCACGAGTCCCATTATAAGAGATGTCTCCTTAAACCCCATAAGGCCGCAAGTAAAATCTCCACCACCATTTTTATGGCTAGCCCCACTATATAATCGTGAAGTAGCAACTTTTAAAAGAAAACTTTCTTAATTAAATTGTATTAATTAGGAGTAAGAGAAGTGTCGTGTAAGTGTTTTTTGTATTTATTAAGTTCAGCCAGTCTCATATATACATTAAATTGATGGTTATTTATCGGAGTAAATTACGTCTTGGAGGTTCTAAAAATGTCCACGTAAATATCCAGAACTTACAATTCGTACAAAGGCCATTTTCTATAAAAAAAAACAAAAAAAAAAAAAAACAATAGGCTGATCCGAAAAGGAGCGTAGCACATAAATATCATCCAGATATCCTTTTTACAGCTACAGGAACTTACCGGAATAAATTCATTCTTATATAACCTTATCGTGAGAAGGTTACTATTCTCGAGTAACTTATATTTTCCGAATGCAAGTGGTAGAGATTTGTTTTTTTAAGGTGGTAGTCTCTAATTTTCCAAGTAATTTCGTTGTGCCATAATATAGATTTTTCACAATTTGTCTAGAGGCTGCAGTTAGTTGTTTTCTTTTTAAAAAATGGTTTTAAAACTTTTAGAATGAACCATTTTTAAAAATTTAAACTCAACTAATTTTGTATCGATTATTACGAAAGTATGTGCCAATTCAATTTGGATATAAACAATAGATATAATAAAAACTATAAAATTAAACAGGATTATATAAAATTATTATTAACAAGATTTTTTTCCTGACGAGTTGTTGACCTTTTGCTATTTTTAACAGGGTGGCCATTTATTCGTTTATTTGAAATGATATCCACAGCATCCGTTAAAAGATGTGAACTCATCATTCTGCTCTTTAGCCAGAATATAATTTTTTTTTTTTTTTTTTAACTCCCTCTTTCTTGATGTAAGTAGTAGAAGAAGTTAGAAATATACCGTGTTACAACCTGTTAATAGGTTTACCCAGGAATTCTTGAAAGGTCACATAGCGTGTTGTTTAAAATGAACTTATAAGATAGGCATTAGATATTTTTGTGTGTGTGTGCGTTTGAGTGTGTATATTATGTTTGTGTGAGGTTCATATGTATGAGAAAGATAATATATATTTTGGTTAGTATTCTCTGTTAAAGCTTAGAAGAGTTTTTATGTGTCATATTTGCGAGCATTTTAAAAGTTAATAAATGAAATTCACTGGCCGTCATTTAACATTTTTAAAAACCTGGTAAATTAAAAATCTTATGATTTTGTTTTTTACTTACTCGCCGGTAAGAAGAGGAAGTATTTGAATTCATGACAAATTTTGCGATATTGATTTTTGTCACCGGAAATACATGTTTTTGAGGTCCCCTGAATACGAAAAAAAAATCGGGTATGATACACACTCACATCAACTTTCTCTTACTCCAGTTTTCAAAAATTATGATTGACAAATTTTATAGTCTGTGTATCAAATTTGATGAAATTCGTTGGAGTAAATCGAAAACTGAAAAAAAAAAATGTTCAGTAAAAGCGCACTTCCGGTTTACTAATTTTCTTGAAACACGGAATTTTGGCCATCTATTTATTTTTAATTAATTTTGTTTGGATGGTAGAATTGTATAATCAACTATGATAGCACTTTAGAGAAAAACATAACCCCAGCCCTCCCCCAAAAGTGCCCTTAAATGAATTTTTCCACAGAAATGTTTTAAAATAAAAGTTTTAGATCATTGTATGTGTAGTTGATATACCAAGTTTTTGTAAAAAATTGTTGAAGCCATTTTTGAGAAAATCGCAAGAAAGTAAAAAAAAAACAAACAAAGTAAATGATACTTCCGGTTGGGGAATTTTGACCGATGATCTACTGTCGGATCCCTTGGCGATATCTAAACGGAATATCAAGTTTGAACTTTCTACGATTTTTCGTTTTTGAGCTATGCTGCTCACATACGTACATACACACACAAACACACCCAGTCCATTTTCTAAAAACCACATTTTTGAACTAAGAGGATCTCAAAACGGATATCAAAAATTTGACACGATACAATACTTCCTCTTACTAGGAGTAGGAGAAAGTAAAATATTTTTACCGAATTGTGTAGTGGTTATGAGCATAGACTTATAACTGGTATGTCTCCAGTTCAAATCCCGCCGCTAAATTTTAAGCATCTAAATTTTCTATTCGTTTAAAAAAATGTTAATAGTAAAATAGATGCTTCCGGCTTCCGTCTGCGACACCTAATTTTGATAGTTGAACGTTAAGTCTGCTTGAAAAAATAGGCATTACATTTTTTTCCACTTTCCAAGAAAAGTGGGAGTGATGCATGTTAAAATTGACACCCTATACATATATATATTTATATAAGTTCATTAACTTTTAAATTTAAGTCTTATCTCCAGGTTTTCGATAGCGCATGGCATGACGGTTTATTATCAAAGCTCATGGATATCCTTCCTAGTACCTACTACTTAATTCTAAAGTCTTATCTCTCAGACAGATTCTTCCAAGTCTGTGAAGGTACCGCATTCTCTTCCATCCATTCAATTCACGCCGCCGTACCCCAAGGTAGCATCCTTGCACCCCTTCTTTATTTAATATATACACCTGATATTCCTAATCACGCAAATACTTCAGTCTTCACCTTCGCCGATGATACGGTAATCTTGTGCACCAAACTCCGATCCTGTTATTGCTATCCGTTCGCTTCAATCTCACCTTACACTACTTAAAACTTGGCTTACTAAGTGGAAAATCAATGTAAATATAAATAAATGCGAATACATTCCCTCCTATCTAACCAAATGGAGCATCCATCTCACCTGCTTACCATGTGCGCTATCTTGGACTGTACCTAGACAAGAGACTTACATGGAGACTTACACACGACTCAAACACTGCGACCTCAAAAATTGTTTTCGGCTCTTCCATAGACTCTTCGGTAATCGCTTTAAATTATCTCTTTCGAATAAAAGACTATTTATACATATCCTTACTAAAACCTCTATAGGCATATAGACTAGAACTGTACGGGACGGCAAAGCGATCCAACCTGAACCGAATCCAAGCTCTCCAATCAAAAATCCTCCGACATATCACAGGTTGTCCCTACTATGTATCCAATCTCACCTTACACACTGACCTCAACATTCCTTTCGTCTCCACCTTTGCCTCATCTATCTACAACAGATTTCATTCCAGAATTCAATCTCACTCTAACCCTCTAGCCTCCCAGGAAACACTCAACGACGCTTAAAACATCGATAGCCCCACGAGCTCATAATTATTTAATGGTATTCATCACTGGATGATCACCATTCAACACTATCACGCCAAATTGTCTTTATACCATCACATTAACTTATTGTATTTGAATATGCAGTTGTAAACATAAAAAAAAATAGATGTTAACTAATTTTTTGTGGCCACCATTAAGAGACTTTAACAGATATCGTCCTTACGGCCTTTTGGGGGACAAAAAAAAAGTTTGCCCTCCTCTGATTTAAATTTTTTTTAAAACTAAAACTGAAATTTAATTTCAATAAATATTGCAGCGCTCCTGGTGGTGACATGCAGACAATCATTGATGACAATTTAGTACCATTTGAAAGTGATGTTGTCAAGTTTATACAGAATGTTGTCGAAGGTCTGGCATATCTCCATCATAGGAAAATCGCACATCTAGATATCAAGGTAAGTAAATTTATATAACACGCTATTTTTTTGTAATAAAGCAAAAACAAATTATATTATCTTTTTTTTTATTTTTATTACAGTTTCCGCAATATGATGAAGCAATTTTTTATTATTACTATTTTGAAATGATTAGTATTTACAGCGTATTAACCATTTTTAACAAAACTCCCCATACAAGGTCTTTGGAGATAAAGAATTCCTTGTAGAATTCTGTTTCAATTTTTTTTTTCTTCTGTTTCTTTCCTAAGTTTAATTTAAAAAAAATAATAAATAAATAAAAAGTTAAGAATTCGAAATAATCCTTTATTTGGTCATTCATATTTTTAATGTGATATACTATAAACTATTTATATTATCGTTAACTCACATTAATAAAACCTTTACAGTTGTTAGTCAAAAGTTTAGTCCAATCTGTGAGAGTCGTGTCATATTTCCTGAACAATTAAATATTGGTTTTTCCTATATTTATTGATTTATTGGTCATAAAAATGTTCTTCTTTTTTTTACTTTCTCTTACTCCTAGTAAGAGGAAGTATTGTAATCGTGTCAAATTTTCGATATATCGATTTTTCACCACCCCCATTTTCATCAACCCTCCACCGGAAATATATCCGTTTTTGAAGGTCCCCTGATTCCAAAAAAAGTGGTTTTTTTTATTTTTTTATTTAGTTTATTTTTTTTTTTTTATTTATTTTATTTTTTTTTAGCGATTGTCTGTGTGTGTGTGTGTCTGTGTGTGTGTATGGGGGTGGTTGATGAACCTCAAAGCTCAAAAACAAAAATCCGTCCGTAGAAAGGTTCAAACTTGATATTACGTTTAGGGTATCACATGGTATCTGACGGTGCGTTATGTGTCCAATATTTCCTCAACAAACCGGAAGTACCACTTTACAACTAGTTTTTTTTTTTTTTTTTTTTGTTTTTTTTTGTTTTTTACGTTTTTTTTTTTTTTTTTTTGCAATTGGTCTCTCCTCAAAAATGGCTCCGACGATTGTCTTTAAACTTGTTCATCAACAACACATACACAAAGAGCTACAACTTTTATTTGAAACATTTCTCCAGGAAAATTCATTTAAGGGCACTTCTGGGGAGGGGTGGGGTTAGGTTTCCATCTAAAGTGCTATTTCAGTTTATTAGACAATTCTGTCATCTAAATAATGTTAATTAGAATTAAATATGGTGTTGAAATTCCGAGTTTGAAAAAATTAGATAACCGGAAGTGCGTTT
>JAAEAF010010097.1:0-38032 GCA_011037195.1 Triatoma infestans
GGGGTCTGTCTTTCTACATAGTTACTGAATGGTGGATTTCAAGATAACAAAATTTTGCCTTAAAAATTTCAAGTATTTACGAATACACGAGTACGAGAATAATGGTGTAGAAGGATTATGGTTACAGTTAGAACCCAGTAGACTAAAGGCTGAAGAAAATTAAGATATTGGAAACTAATAGATTTCTCAGCGAAATCGAGGAAGCCGGTTATAACCACCAATAAGAATGACTCCAACATCGACTGACAGCAATAGAAGAAGAGTTTGATAACTGAAACTTCCCAAGGTAGGAGATTGGATAAATTGATCAGATAAAAGTCCAAATGGGGGGGTGGTCATTGGTATGTAACTTTATTTATGCCTTACCATATAATTGGAAAGCCTTACCAAATGCGCCATTGGAATTGTACGCGCATTTGTAGAGCCATCAGGGCCGCCTGAGCAATCAAATCGCTTTTTTGGGAAATGTGGTATTAATTTAATATCTCAAAAGTAAATGGTTGCAAAAAGTTCAAATTTATATTTTATTCATATCAGAAGAGGATATAAATACGATGATGTCAAAATCGCACCGATGGAATTCTATTTTAAATAGATTTCTTTTCATTCGGGATTTCTCAAAAAAAAAAAAAAAAAACTTTTATTTGCCTATCGTTTGATTTAGATCATAATTAAAATTTTTAATTAAGTTTTAGAAGTTACTTTATGCTTCACAATATGTAACTTACGAAAAATTTTTCCGTCGATCTCCGCCTTTATTGGAATCTAATCACAAGAAAATTCAGATCATACTCGGAAGTGAGGCCAAATTTGAAAATTTCGTTGATGAACGAAAATAAATGAAATGGTATTTTTAGATAAAAGCCTGATCATATAAGCACCCTAAAAATGTTCTCAAAAATAAATAAATGTATCTCATAAGGCGTTTCTGATAGACAGAGAGATAGATAGAATCCTTGAAAAATTTAAGCAGAATGTCATTTGGAATATTTTATCTTGCGTACTTTCCAAGAAAATATAGCTAATGCATGTTGAAATTGGCACTCTGTATTCAAATGACAATATTTTGCACAAATACAGTGAAGATAATACAGCTACTTTAGACATGCCTGAGGCATGTAAATATGGAAAGTATCTGGCATAAAAAAAAAACGAAGAAAAAAGAATCGGGTGATATGATAGGAATTTCTACATATAAAGCCTTCCAGCACAAGTGTATTACAAAAAACTAAAAGCACTAACAAGCCTGAAGACTGGAGAATGTATTTTATATGACACGACGATAGTATGTGTGTGCAAAAATGAAAAAAAATAATGGCTAAATAAAAAAAAAAGAAAAGTGAACAGCCATTGTAAACGTTATGGCGAATTGGCGCGTGCATGATGGTATATAAATTGGTGTGACGGTTAATTCCCAGCCCATTCGTTGAAGGAGGTCCCAGTAATTCTCAAATGTTTTCGCACCAATACACATCTAATATATTCGTTATATTGATGATTGATAAATTTTGCAATGTGAGCTCTCTAACCAGATATCTATTATATAACGAAATGAAAATAAATTTAACCAATTAACAAGCAAAATTTTCTACCAATACACTTTCAAATAACTTTTTCACATTAGATTAGTGTCTGTGGGGATTGGCTATTAAGTCTACACTACCGCGATCCTTTAAGTTAGAGTACCCTCTCCAGTCCTGCCTGTATAATTAGAGTTAGGTGTCTGAAAAAGGATCTTGGGTGAAGCTTGAAGGCGTCTGTTTCTCCTCCCCAAAAAGGCAAAATTTCAGCCAAACAAACTCCCACCACACTGACACAGTACGTGCAATGCTGGTTCTTCTTCTTTCTGAAAAATGTTTACAGATTATCTGTTGTCAGGCCTATGCATGCATGCACGTGCTTGTTATGTCTAGGGTGGCCAGGAAATAGGTCCGTATGGCTGGCTGCACGGCCTTGTTGGAGTAGCAGCGTATAATTAGTAATAAACTTGTAGGCCTGCCTCTTGCCTGGGGATTTCACCCACCATTCTTGTGATTGATCGTGCACCTGCATGCTATGATGGCTGCAACATGTGGCACTTTGCAATACTGCAGAAAGGTTCAGATCCAAAAAGGTTCTTATGGAACCTACTGAGGCTAGGCGATTTGCCGCTTCGTTGCTCCTATAACACTAGTAGTGTACCCAAGCAGTGCCATACCATCCTCGCGTTGACCTCACACAAGGTGATGGCTCGCAAAGCAGCTTGCCTCTCTGAGAATGATATCACATTACAAAAGAGCGTACATTTTTTCTAAGAAGAAGTGTAGCGAACATGTCAACATTTTTGAAATTGAATTTTTTACACGAAAAATACTTATTTAGATCGCTTCTCAGTACGAAAATATGTTTTTAGGAACTGATATATACCTATATATATATATTCACTTAAAATTGATAGGCGCTTATGCTTATAATCATTATGCAAAATTTAAAGAATGTTGGAATCATTTTCAAGAATATCACTTTGAAAATCGTCAATGAATCCGGTTGAAATATTTTGACTGAAATCTTCGCGAAGATTATTTTGTTCATATTCTGAGAATATCAAAATGAAAAATTCGATTTTTAAAATTTGTCACGATTGTTGAAGTTGTAGCAGTTATAATTTCCGGTTGAAAATATATATACACTGACAGGCAAGAATATAATAAAATTATTCATCATTAAAAACATGTTATGCGTACGAAACGATAAAAAAAACGGGTGGCTGGGGGGTTAATCCAAAAGACTCGAAAACAATTTAAAATTTGCAATATATTATCAAATTATAAAGTAAAAATAACAATGTCCAACTAATAGGATTTAGAAACAAATCTGAATTAAAATTTTCAATTAGGGAGAGAGGAATTAAATAAACATCTCTAATGAAATACAAAATGGAAATGAATTAAACTTGCCTTCTGAATATTTAGAAATACCCTTCCACAATGATGACAATGCATCAAAGGGCACAAAACATATATATACTGGAATGAAAATAAGAAGCTGTAATTAAAAATATTAAATAAACATTACGAAAAATGAATGTAACGACGCATGAGTTCATGACCTATATTACGTATAATAATCGTTGCGGACATGACTAAATTAAAAAGGAAGTTACGATAGATATGCTAAAGGAAATTACTGGATATTATATTATTATTATTATTATTATTAATTTATTAATAAATGTTTGTACATTTGTACGTATATATTTATAAAAAGTCCTACAGTTCATGAAATAAATACATGTGTTTAATATGATAAATTTGGAATAACAGATTTCTATTTTCTCTTACAGTTTTTCTCTAGAAGAAGTATTGCGATAAAGTCAAATTTGTGAACTTGTTTTTTCTCTGTTACAGTTAGTGTAACAAATTTAATCAAATATGTCGATGTTTTTAGGAAGAAGAAATGGCAAAAAAACTGAACAAACTGTTCATTTCCGGGTAAATCGATTTTCTTTAAAATCGGAATTTTGAAAACACTTTAATTCTGATTAATGTTATTAGTGTTATTTAAGTGATGAAGTAATAATCTAAAATAGCACTTGGGAAGAAAACCATAATCCCATTCCTTCCCACAAAACTAACCTTAAATGAATTTTTTCGGAGAAAAGTTGTAGCGCTTTATACATATGTGCAGTTGATACACAAAGTATAAAAAAGAAAATCGTAAGAGCCATTTTCGAGAAACTTGCAAAAAACTGAACTTGAAAAATCTATTCTGTAAAGTGGTATTTCCAGACGTGATCAAAAGAATTACGACGGGTAACTTCCTGTCAGATCCCATGATGATGCCCAAACGATGTGTCAAGTTTGTATGTCCTGCGATTTTTCGTTTTTGAGCTGTGCTTTTATTCACGCACATCATTTTCTAAAATCTACTTTTTTGTTCGTACTCAGAAGATTTCAAAACTTAAATTTCCAGTGTAAACTCGAAATAGAAAATTTGAGATGATTGCAATACCTCGTCAGAGAAGTCAATGTAAGGAACAAGAAAAATCTTGTTTAATGATAGAATATGTGTTTGCGTCCGCGGAACTAGCTGACATCTATGATTCTATACGTCATACTAGCAGTGTCTTTGGAAGTGGTGGTGGGAATATAAATAAATGAATCATAATATGAGTTAGATGATGGTTTTTAATATGTGTTTTGTATTATTTAATAAACGTAACATTATTTACAGATTATGTGACATTTTCATTCACCATTGTTCTGGCAAACATCCAAATATATACAAATTCTGACCTACTTTCACTTCTCTCTTAGTACTCCTGTAAGAGTAAGTATTACGACCTTGAAATTTAAGTTGTCTGTAGAAAAACATGTTTTCTGGCTCTCTGAATATGAAAAAAATTGTTTTTAGCGCCTGGCTTATCCCTCTTGTGGGGCTTATCTGTGAGTTTGATTGAACAATATCTCAAATATGAAAAATCTAGCAGGAAGCTCTGCGAAACTTTGTTTAGGTATTACCACTCCACCTGATGCGTTAATATTTTTTTATACTACCGATTTTTGTTATTTGATATACTTTGTTCAAACAAAATATAATATTGACTTATTTATAAATATAATCGTTATAGACGTTTTAGAGAAAATCACGAAAAAAATGAAGAAAAAAATGTGTTTGTTCGAAACTTTCACATCCACAGCAATTACAGATAATTTGCTGAGATTTGTTTTTTTTCATATTCAGAGGACTTCAAGACTTCTGTGATTTTATCCGTCGTAACATTCTTCATTTTGTTGGTACTGACTCGTTTTGGATGCTCATCTATCATCAGAGAATAGCATTCAAGATTGTATAATGAACTGTATAGAGACTTCAACTAGTGAGCGTTTGTCACGTGATAAAAACTTAAGAGTTGAAGTCAACTCTCTACCCAAACTTTAATAGCTATTCTCTGATGATAGATGAGCATCTGAAACCAATGAAGCATGCTACAACGAACGGATAGAATGTTTTGAAGTTTCCTGATATGAAAAAAGTAAAAAAATGGTTTTGGCCAAAGATCTGTAAGTACTGTGGGAGGGGTGCATTTTTTTTGTAAAAAAGTTATCTCAAAAAAAAGAAAAATTGCAAATGTCAAAAAATGGAACTTAGAAAAAATTATTGACGCCATTTTCGAGAAAAATGAGCAAAAACAAAACTGAAAAAAAAAGTCAGCAAAGTCTTGCACTTCCGGTTGATGGATTTTCACGGAAACTTTCATGTCAAATGAAGTGGGGATATCAGAATGTCAAGTTTGTGATTCTTTATTTGAACAAACTCCCATACACTTTACATACATAGATACAGATATATTGAGAATCGCTTGAAACATTTTGTGTGTGTGTGTGTGTGTGTGTTCGAGGTACAGAATCGAATATTTCCGGTGAAAATTGAAATTTCGAATATTTGACATGATCCATAGTAGCCTTCTTCAGTAATAAAAGAGAAGTAAAAAGGTAGGTCAGAATTTGTACACATATTTGGATGTCTGCCAGAAACAATGATGAATGAAAAACTCATATAAAATGTAAATAATATTACATTATTAAATATACTAAACACATATTTTAAAAAACTAATTTATTTTAACTAGTATTTATGATTCATTCATTCACATTCCCAACACCACTTACAAAATAGAGACACAATACATTGAGAGAATATGTAAAAAAAAAATTTAAAAAAAAAAGTAAAGAACTATTGACGTCATAAAATGAGAACCATGTGTCCAACAAAACAAATGATAGTATGACACTAACCGGATTTGCGTCATCACATTATATGATTATTAAGTGAGAAAACTAACGGCCAAATGATCTATACCAAATGTAGCAGATATATATAGGTGGAAGGGTAGGAGGAGGGAAGTAAATCATAAAAAGATGAAGCGACATCAATCCAGCTACTAGATATTATGATATTACTACTTGTAGTAACCAGATTTATGCCTCTATCAACTTTCTTATGAGCGTGTATCACTTTGTGAAAGGTTAATATTGAGTGACGGGATTTACTTTATACTAGGCTATAATGGAAGTGAGATTGCATTATCTAATGCCACTTATATTGACTTGAATTTATTACTTATCTAGATTCTAAGATGTGCTTACAATTTAATTACACTGGGTCAGACCGGCATAGGTGATTAAATTAATAAATACATAAGTAATTACATAAGTAAATAAATAAATAAATAAAATCTAATGTAAAACATTCAAACGACTTTCTCTTTCAGCAATTCACTTCCGATTAACAAATTTGCTTAAACAGTAGGGAATTTTTTTTAAATCCAAATGTTTACTTCCTCAAACAAAACACCACTATTTTGGGTGGCAGATCATGTTGGCATAGAAGCCTCTATAAGGACGAACCGTATTTTGTGGGATAGGCTGAGAATGAGTCAGGATATGCCCAGAACTGATGCAGACTAAGACTTCTTTGAGTAGTTACAGCGGAAAAGATATGAGAGAAAAAAAAAGGGACTGTGTTTGTTAACAGGTTTGCATCAAGGATCTTTGCCTCACAACTCAGGAAGCATTTGAATAAGCAATAGTTCTGCATATTCTGGGAGATGAAGTAGAGACCACAAATACCTTTCTTGGCAGACTGCAATGCTCTTATCCAGAAAAGTTTTAGAAGCCCAGAGGACATATACTGGAGGTTGGAAGATGAGTTATCCTCCCTAGAATCTTCCCCGATTTTAAGATTTTTTCAAGAAATGAACTTGGAAAGATTGCTGTGAATTGGAGAGTTTTATCTTGGCATTAGCAAAGAAACACAGTAGACTTCTGGCAAATGATGTCTCCCACACGGTTTAGTAGAACAATCTGCTCTCTCGGCCCTCAAAAAAAAAAAAAAAATAGGTTGTTGAAAAAATACAATGTTAGATAAATAAAAAATATAATGAAACGGCAATAGCACGATTTATATGCTCGAATCACATCTTGTGACTAAAAAAAAGTGCCGAAGAATACTCGGCATCACAAGAGCGGGCGAGTGTGGTCGATCAAATGACCAGCGGATACCCTTGAGTGAATGGAATATCTTCTAATTAAAATAGATTTTTTTCAAATATATCAAAGTTCTAAAATAATTTTCTAAAAATGTCTAATATAAAAGTAATAGTCTTCTATACATGTATATTCTGCAGTCCATATTTATGGTAAATCTCCGAAGCTGTTTTGCGAAAATCGCAAAAACTGAAAAACAAAAATTAACACTTCCGGTTGATCGATTCTACAAATTTTGTATCTTCAAAAACAATTAAATGTTCGTTACAATTCACAATTAATTGAATATTTTGTAGAATCATATGGCAGTTGGAATTAGTACTTTAAAGGAATGTCTGGGTTCAAGGTGTGGGTATTCAAATTATATTTTTGACTCTAAGAATTAAAACAATCTGATCGAATCGAACTATGTGGTTTAGCGTCATTCTCTGTCAGTCCCTAGGCAAAACGGCAATTTAAGCTTAACTCATAGCTATCCCCAGAACACCTCCTCCCAAATTAAATTAATTTTTTCCAGAAAAATTTTCAAGTTATATTGATGCGTTTATAAACTTCCATTTACGATTTCAAGTTTAAAGAAAATAGTTGCAGCCATTTTCAAGAAAATCTCTACAAAACTAAATAAAACCAATTTTCCATATGAAACCGATTTTCTTCACATTTGGAATTCTAATCATGCATTTTATGTACCTCATACAATAAATAATATATATATATATATGAGTATAGGTAGCAAAACTGAATATTTAACCGTGACCAAGTGAGAAAAAAAAGAAGAATCATTCAAAAGATGTCCGCACGTACAAAAATGTTAATTATCGATAAGGTTACTTCAAGGGGGAAATAAACAACCTCTTCAACTCATCAAAATTCCTTATGGAGAAGCCATATCAACATAAACTTTATTAAAAAGTGTGACTTGGATAGTCTTTTTATTTTCGAACAGAAGATCACTTTAAACATTTTCAGTTCCCACAAGACAGTGCCTGAGTGTCAGATAAAAAAGAAAAAGGAAGTATATAAAAGAATGGGGAAGCTGCGTAAGAAATGATCCACTTGTCACACAGTTAGAACATCTCAGACCATGTAACATAAAACATTCTTTATATTCTATAGTTTTAAATTATTTAAAGAATATTTCAATCAACAGCCAACTGAAATAATTCTATTTAATACTGATTAATTAATGAAAGTATATACAAAAAATTAATTCTATGCAATTTTACAATTGAACCAATTATGAGTGCCTAGCATTGCTGCTCAAATATTTTGAGCTGTTTGCACTTTTGGTGAGCAAAATTATTTGCATGTTATTATCTTCTTTTTTTGATTGATTTTTATTTTATTTGAAAATTGATTCTTCATATAATGGCCTCTTAAGACTAAAATACTCGATCAACAGCTAGCTAATCATATATCTCATTCAAGGATTTCCGGTCATTGAAAACTAAACAGACCTCCAAGAAAATTGAAGTTTGCACGAACAGTCTTGCAATACAAAGAAGTCAGTCTGGTTTGCCTAATCACAAAATCAAATGTAATAATATACATTGACCATTTTTGTTATCAAATTAATGAGGGTGATATTAAACCATATGTAATAATAACTCCTCAATATAAACACACGTATTTTATTTAGTGCCTCACAAACGGACGGTATCGACATCATATTCAGCCTTTACACTACATTATGGCCAACTAAAAATGACTTAAACTAAACCTCTTACTGTTTATAACAAGTGATAATTTTTTATCATCATCAAAATTTGTCATTTCTAACTGTATAAGTTGCAGTAAGATAAAGCCATGTGAGTGTTTCACACCAGATTTTTTATGATAGTAATTATCACATGTTATAAACAGTAGGAGGTTATAATTATTAATTTAGATAAAGCATTTTTAGCTGGCCATGTTATAATATAAAAATATAGACTGTAGATGACACTTTAGTGTCGAAACCGTACCTTTGTGAGACACAAACTGAGACTTGTGTTTATATTGAGGAGATATTGTGTTTTACATGTACGTAGATATTTGTAAGATTTCTCATCATTAAATTAGAAGCAATGATAACAATTATTAAAAATTAATGAAATTTTAAAAAAAGTTCGAATAAAAATTCAGGTCTTTATTTATAAGTTTAAGGAAAATATTTTTTTTTTTTTAATTTAAGGCGCATCAGCATCTAAGCTCATTGGCGCCCTCCTCATTGCTAGACTTCCGCGCGGGAGTCCAGTACGCTTACCAATAGCTATTCCCCTTCCTTTAGGAAAATAACTAGAGCCCTTTTTAAAAAAACTGGAAACAATAATCAATAAAGCCGCAGTTCCTGTTAAAATTTGGCCTAAAGCCAAATTGAAGTTTAGATCCGATCATAGTACTTAATAGAAATTTCAAACTTGAGCTTTATATAAATTTTACTTTCTCTAACAAAATATAAGAGGAAGTATTGTGATACGTGACAAATTTATGAAATTCAACTTTCTTCCGAAATAATACATGTCTGGAAGTCTTCTAAGCAAGAAAAAAAAAGAAGATTTTAAAGAACGATTTTGTGCGTGTATATTTGAACAAAATATCTCAAAAATTGAAAAATCGCAGGATCATCAGACACATTTTCCGTGGTACCCTACTTCATTTTGTGGTCATCGACCGGTTTCGGGCGTTCGCCCATCTTCAGGATGCGTTTGTCAGACAGTGTGACAACACAGCCTTGCACAGAGTAAATTCAGTTTACACACTCAAGTGTGAGTTTTTAGTTTACATTAGTGTGTAAAGTCGAAGTTTAAATTAGTTTACACTAGTGTGTAAACTGAATTTGCTCTGTGCAAGTATGTGTTGTCACACTGTGTGAAAAACGCATCCTGAAGATGGGCGGACGCCCGAAACCGGTCGTTGACCACAAAATGAAGCAGGCTACCACGAAGAATGTCTATCTCTGATGCTTTCCAGCTCTGCGGAACCAACCACCACAACAATCGTAGTTTTCGGGTTAAAATCGATTAAATTATATGATTATTTTTTCAATTTTTCGCTATTTCTTGATAAAAGTTCAAAGTATTCCTTTTAAACTTCGTATACTATCTAAATATAGACAGCATAACACTATTTTATACATTTTTTCACGAATATTAATTTTCGATGGTATTGGAAAAGGGTATGATGTTATAATTTCATCTAAAGTACCACTTTATAAACCTATAATATACGGTTTTTACACTCTACATTGTAAGGTACATTCAAAGCTATGCTACAATTCCAAATTTTATAGAAAGCTATTATCCAAAGTGCGCTTTTATACATTAGTTTCCCCAGTCTTTAGGAATTCTCTCGTATTGCCTCCATAAATACTCTTTAAAATTAGTACACTTATAGCGAGCATATAAATCTGTCACTTTTATTTGAAATATTTTTCTGTAAAAATCGACTTTAGGGAGTTCCTGGGAATCACTTACTTTACATTTCTAGTGATATTGTTATTTGTTCAACGAGTGCTGTCTTTTGTTTGCCCTTAGTAGCTTGATATATTTCCCAGCTATATATTTTTACAATAACTAGTAAGTTATGGCACAATAAGCCTTTGATGGCTGCGCTGCGGGGTCTCTAGTCCATCCGAAGTTGGAAAAAGTAAAAACTTCCCAGCTTAAAGAAAATTTGTCAATATTACAATTACAGAGAAAAAGTCCTGACCACACCAGATTAAAAAAAATAGGCTTATTCTATATTGATTTCAGATTTTTCAGGTTGCTATAGAAACGGAAAATACGCACATAAAAAAAAAACCGGAACCAAGAGTTTGTTAGTGAAAAGTTTAGTGAAAAAAAGAAAGAAAAAAACAATAGACCAAATTTAAAAAGTATAATTCCTATCATTAATACGAGAACAAGTTATAGAAAGACTTAACCAAAGTTGTTTGCCACTCATCACTTCCTGTGGAACCATTTTTTTTTTTTTTTTTTTTTTTTGCCCCTCTTACACACACCAATGGACTTATCGGAGAGAGTTGGATGGGGAAGGGAGGGGAAAGAAGAAGTTTTGAAATATAATGGACAAAGTTTCTTCCAAAGTTTCTTAAAAAAGTATGAACTGATTATTTGGGGTTGGGAGAAAATAGAAAGTCTAATTAAAACGGAAAAGATTAATTTTTATCTTTAGTTTATAAAGGCTGTGGTGTTTGTGTGGGAATTCTCTCCATTTGATGGGGGGGGGGGGGACCAAAAAGCACTAATGAAAAACTGAACTAGAAAGAAATAATTAGATAAATAATTAGTTACAAGTTCATTTATCATTAATATTATCAAGATGGTAGGAACGTAAAAGAACGTAACTAGTTTTTGTGTGTCGTGTGTGTGTGTGTGTGTGTGTGTGTGTGTGTGTGTGTGCTTTTCATTCATTGAAGCGGGATACGACATCTGTTAGTATATTTATGCGTAAATAATTAAATTTGATTTGTTCAAACATTGTATTCCATTTCATTATTGAATAATTTTATTTTTCTCACTTTTTCTCGATTTTCTGGAAAATGTTCCAAAGAATTTTCTTTAAACTTCGTACATACGATCTACTACATAAAATATCTATCATATTTTTGTTTGAAAGATTTTCCCGGGAAAATTGTTTTTTTGGGGGGTTCTGAGGGTAAAGGACGTTAAAATATAAAGGGCGTTATAGTGTCTTTTAAAGTACCACTTCAATACAATGAACGTTTCTCACTTACTACAATATACAGTAAATGTCAATATTTTTTTTCTAGTACTGATATATACCATGGATGGTTATATCAATGTGAATATTAAGAAAATATCTTTCTCTGAGAAAAGTTTAACCTCCAAAACCCAGAAATGAATTTCCTCGAAAGAAAGTTTCAAAGAAAAGTGACAGGTCTCTCTCTCTGTATGTATAGTTTGTGATACCAAATTTAATGAAATCCATCAAAGTTTTATTGAAGAATATCGCAGAAAACTAAAAAAAAAGTACAAACGCAATTTTGGTAAATCGATTCTGAATTTTGGCAACATATTTACTTTTCAGTAATATTATATTAGATAATATTATTAATATTTATTTAGAAAAATATGTATGACAAAGTAAATATAGAACTTTAAAGTGAAATATTACCCCGTTTCTTTTCCCACAAGATCCTTAAATGAATTTTTCCTGAGAAATATTACAAATAAAAATAGTAGCTCTTAGTATGTCTAGTTGATATAATATAAAATTCAAGGAAAAATCGTTGGAACTGTTTTAGAGAAAATTGAAAAAAACAAAACAAAAACTGAAAAATGGTACTTCCGGTTGAGGAATTTTGACAGATAACTTCCTATCGGGCCACATGGTGATACCCAAACGGAGGAATCTCAGTTTAAACTTTCTGTGATTTTTCGTTTTTTTGAGCTATGCTGTTCACATACATCTATATATACATACGTACATCTATATTGTAATGTGTAGAACTTTGGGAGAAATGGTGGAAAAATATAAATCAGACTTTTGTAAAATATATTAATAGAAATATATTATTTAATATTGATTTATTATTTAGAGCAATCTCAAGCCTGGGTTTTTTTGAAGGTTGGGTGAAAACAATAATATTTGTTGTGGTGGTTGGTTTTGTTACAATAATATTTGTTGTTAGTTTGAGTTAGTGTGAAGCTAAGTCTCTGTACGAGTCTGTGTTGACACACTGTCTGAAGAACGCATCCTGAAGATGGGCGAACGCCCGAAACCGGTCGATGACCACAAAATGAAGCAGGCTACCACGGAAAATGTCTCTGATGAAACCAATAATAACTGTTAGGAAGGTAGAATATCTTTAGTAAATAAAAGGGAATTTCCCTTCCGTTCTCTCTTCAATAGAGGAAGGGATTATATATATATAATATATATATATATATATGTATATATATATATGTAGAGCTTCAAATAGGGAGGATCAAAATTTTTATGGTCGAGAAAAAGAGTGTGTTGATAGACAAGTGATGGAAGTGCTAAGGCCCAACCTTCAAATCGGAGATTCCATTAATTTTGTAAGTTTTAATTCCTCCAAAATGTATCCAATGTAATTTATAGACAAATGAAATATGTTTATATTTTATCTATTTATTTATTTGAATAATATATATTTCTATTTAAGTTATTCATCTGGGTAATTTATTATCCCTCCTCAGTTCAGACAAACACAGACCTCACGAGATCCCTTTAGAGAAGATTTAAATTAAAAATTACATTAATTTACTATTTTGAATTTCTTTTTTATACCCCCCAATACACAATATTACAATATATGACTGTAACAGGATCCGAAGAGATTGATCCTAAGCAAAGAGAGAGGCAGGATCACTCTCTAGTTTAGGCCAGACTAGAGTGGGAGAAACTGTTTAAATACAGCTGTGTTAGCCATATAGGAGGGTGTCTACCGCAGAGTCTTCAGCAGAGTTCATACAGCAATCACAAGAGTCATCAACCTTTCCCTTTACCTCTCACTAGTATTCTATATATTTTAGTGTAAAGTCCAGGCAGTTTGTGCTACTTTTCTATTATACAGTGTTCAGCTTTACTTGCAGTATATTTAACTATCTAACCCAACTTCTCTCCTTCCCAAACCTATTACATTTCTCCCACTCTAGTCCGTCCTAAACTAGAGAGTGATCCTGTCTCTCTCTCTCTCTCTGCTCTGGATCCCTCTCTTTGGATCCTATTATACAGACCATGTTCTGGAAACCAATTTTTTGAACTCAGGGGACCTGGACCACCTCAAAACGTATATTTCTGGTGAAAACTTGATATCAAATATTTAACGCGATTGCTACATTTCCTCTTAAGAGAAAGTAAAAAGTAAAAATGCGTATAGAAATGTGAGGAGGGGAATCGCTGGATTTTTTTTTTTTTATTATTAAATTGTCTGTTATATTTGTCAACAATTTTTTTTAAAAATAATTTTGCATATTTACAACTTATAGAAAGTTACTGGTATTGAAAGCGAAATATCTAACACATCCTCTCTGATGGTATTATAAACCACTTCTTCTTCTTAACACAACTTGTGTCTCATGGTTTTATTATTCAATAAAATCTCTCTCACTTCCCCCTTGCAACAACATCTAGTACTGATATATACCATGGCTGGTTGGTAATGTATGCAGAATGTAAATAAATATATATCTCCTATACAGAAACAGTTTGTATGGCAGAGATACAGACGGATATAGAGTTATTATCCATTTCAAAACCAATTACGACTATCATACCTTCCGATCTGTCATGGGTCTGATTATCTCATCAACAATCCTATTACATAAATCTGTCTATCTAATGTTTGCACATTTCACTATTCAAACTAGTGATTAACAATAGTCGGCATACACACACACACACACACGCTCACACTTATGCTGTTTATCCACATAAATATTCATATTGTTTTGTTTGATAATTATAGTATTCATAATTATTCATATACTAACAAATTGGTTTAGCAAAAATAAGATTATGGTTTTGAATTGTTGTTCTTCATCTTTATCCTAATTCTGTGCAGCTATTCACATATAAATGTTATGCGGGATTCAATGAAAATTTGCATTATAAAAAAAAAACAATAAACAATAAAAAAAAAAACAAAAAAAAATCGCAAATCAATAAAACTTGAGATTCTATCTTGATATAGCCAGACAATCTCAGGTGCTTTTTTAGAGATAATGATAAAAATGGAATAACCAAAATCATTTGGTAATTATTACCAGAACAATTAGTAATAATTATTTTCAAATAATCTGAAAGGCGAATAAAAAGTCAATTAAAAAACAATGTTAATAAAGCCATATATAAAATGACTATTTGCCATTAAATTACAAATTTTGCTCAATCGTCATAACATAAATATAGAGGGGGGGGAAGGGAACTAGTAATAACCGACTAACACTGGCAGAAAAGTGATCACATTGCAACTCTATATTACGTTCGAGAAGGAGAGAAGTTGGATTAGAAGATAAATAACCTAGAAGTAAAACTGAACACTGCATAATAGAAAAGTAGCACAAACTGACTGGACTTTACACTAAAATATATAAAATGGTATTAGAAAGGTTGTTGACGCGTTGTGACTGCTGTCTGAACTCTGCTGCAAGACTGTCGGTATAGACTCCCTCGTTTGGCTGACACAGCTTAATTTAAACAGTTTCTCCCCCACTCCAGTCTGGCCTAAACTAGAGAGTGATTCTGGTTTAGAGAGGATCTGCTTTGGATCCCTCTCTTCGGGTCCTATTATACACTTCAATAACATTGAACCAACACAATAATAATTTAAATTTAACGTCTCAGATTCTACATTAAACTATCTATAATCAATTGGTTTTTTATTTTTTTTAATATTACAAATAAAACCGACTTTCTACAAATTTGAAATTCTAACTATAAATATGTATAATCCTATTATTTGTGTATATCCTAAATACATAAACCTATCAAACAAGTGATTCAGAAGGGGTTTCTGCGAAACCGAGACCACACGCTTCCTTCAAAAGTGTGCCATAAAATATTGGCAATAGTTTTGTATTGAAGGCAACTAAATATTTATAAAAAAATTTTATAGTTGAAGAAAACTGTTTTAGAATTTGTGAATTATAGCAAGGAAAATTCTTTAGAGGATTTCACAACAGGTTTATTTTTCTTTTTGTGTAAGGACATTTTAATTCAAAACTAGAACGTATTATATTCACAACTGAACTATTATTTACTTCAGATAGAACATGACCAAGTATTATAAGGAAATATGAAGTAAATTTCCCAAACAAACCCGGAAATGACTGTATAACCTTTTTTTTCTTTTTCTTGCGACCATATTAAACACAAATGTCTCACTTCCTCTTGGATGTAATATATTATACATATAATGTTACAACACGCACACGGTGACTCCGCACACATCAATGTCACGACCATATCTTATCCACTTTCTACTAACATGAAAAGTTCATATTTCTATTGCTATTATTACAAATGATTGCTATTAATTACAACCTTGTCTAATATAGACTAATACGCTTCGAATTAATAATTTTATTAAACCAGAACAGTTAGAATACATTTTCGTAATAATAATAATTATAAACAAAAAAAAAAAGCAAGTAGATCTTCCAATTAATTTTATTAACAAAAATAAGGAAACACTGTCATAAAGGTTACTTTAATTTTTAATTGCAAACAACAAACTAACTGTTTTAATATACGTCAAATAACAATAGTGCCTCATTACTCAAACTACTTACTTCATAAAGAAATTAATGTTAAGGGAGAAGGGATTCTTGGGGCTTAGCGGTAGCGCGCTGGACTCCCAAGCGGAGGTTCTGGGTACGAGTCCAACCAGTACTACCCTTACATTTTCTCTTCCAAGGAGCCACTACAGCTCACTATCCGGTGATGGACATTGTTGGGGCAACAGTGCATTGAGAAGGTTCCGGACGTCAATGATCATAGATCATAGACCTAAAAAAAACCCAAGAGTTTCCCCACGAAAAAAGTGGGGTACTGTACATTTTCATGAAATTTCCATTTACCGAAAATACATGTTTTGAGGTCCCCTCAGTTCGAAAACAATGTGATTAGCGAATGATCAGTATGTGTGTTTGACCAAAAAAATATCTCAAAAATGAAAATTCGAGAGGAAGCTAAAACTTGATATACTGCAGCAGACAACAAGGTTCCCTTTAATTACTATTACTGTACGTGACAAAGAAAGCTTTGAGCAAAATCCATCAACCGGAAGTGCGACTTTACTGAAAGTTTTTTTTTCGGTTTTTCGCAATTTTCTCAAAAGTGGTTCTAACCAAAATGGTCTTCAAACTTCGTATATTACCTTAGGCACATACATTATTATTATTATATTATACACACGTATTTTCTTCGGTAAAAACTAGGTAATAATTGCATTTCTGTCTTATTTCCCAAATCTTGTCGCAGATTCAGTATGAGTGGCCGTTAGATTTCTTTCTGTATTCCATTACTTTTATTTTAAACATTTTCCCAGAAAAACTACCTTCGGGGGGGGATTCTGGGAGAACAGTAGCGTATAGCTTTCCTCTAAAGTACCACTCCCCAGTACAATATTTACATTTGTGTGATATTAATCTTCATTAGAAGTATTGTTAAAATTCTAAATTTGAAGGAAAATTTGTTAACCGGAAGTTCTAAAAACCACTTTTTTTTACTCAAGAGGCCCCCTCAAAAACGTATATTTTCTGTGAAAAATGCGATCGTAATAATTAACGATCTCTTAAAGAGGTAAGAGAAAGTAAAAAAGTCGAATGAATGTTTCACACCAGATTTTTGTCTCTCCCCACCAAAAAAAAAAAATCTGCACGAGCACAAAAAATTGGTAACTTTTTAAAGCATTCATATAATTTCTGCTTACGGCTTGATATTATGCACTGGCATAAATAACCTAGGTTCCATGATTATGAAAGGTTAAAAATCATATCTAATTGCGGCAAATTCATTTAAAAAAAAATGAAGTATTTTACAATTATGGTCAAACATTACATTTTTCATATGGGAAACGCACCATTAAAATTGAATAAATTAGTAGCTTTTTTGACTTTAGTCTTATGAAAGCAAAAATAATACATTTAATGTAATAAAAGAAACATAAATAAAATGAAGAAATTGAAAAAAAAAAAAATCGATTATTGTTAAAGGTCAATTTAATGTGATCATCAATAAATATGATTATAAACGTTTAAATCATAAAACTACTATAGTGAGTATTGGATAAAAAGAAGTGCTTTTTGAAATTATGGTAGAGTATAAAACGTAAATTTGTGTTAGGATCAGACAGATCGTCTACTTGGTCGGCCAAGTTTACAGCTATATATTTTTCCCAGCATCTACTCTGGTTCGCTATCTCTCTTTCTCACTCAGTTCAAGTACCCATCGCCTTTAGTAGTTGTAGTGGTAGTAGTAGCGATAATATAAACGTCTACAAGACCAGAGAGCCTAGACGCTTGTAAAGACGTAAATCAACACTGGTTATCCCTACTACCCATTTTATACTTATATCGTTATAGGTACAAGAAAATAAAGGTATAATGTACGGCTGGTTGGTTGGGACTAGTGGATTGGTAAAAAAAATAAAAGGAACAAGAAAGATAAAACGAACAACTGCAAAAGACAAAGCAAAGTAAAAATTCAAATGAAGCTATAATATAAAGAAGGAGAGAGCCAGATATAGGTATATGATCTCACACTCGATTGGTTAAAGCTTGACATGAAAATCTACCTTTCAGTTAATAACCCAATAACTACAATTTACAATCAATCCTTCCATGCTTTCTGCTTGATCATTTTAAATTATTTCTTTTTTATTTTCTCTTATTACTTTCTCTTACTCCTAGTAAGAGGAAGTATTATAGTAATCGTGTCAAATTTTCGATATCGAGTTTTCACCGGAAATATCCGTTTTGAGGTCTCCTGAGTCCAAAATAGTGGTTTTTAGCAAATGGTCTTTGTGTGTGTATGTGAACAGCATAGCTCAAAAACAAAAAACCCGTAGAAAGTTGAAACTTGATATTACGTTTAGGTATCACCATGGGATCTTACGGTGCATTATATGTCAAAATACCTCAACCGGAAGTACCACTTTACTAGTTTTTTCACGTTTTTGCGATTTTCTCAAAAATAGCTCCGACGATTTTGTTTAAACATGGTATATCAACTACATATACAAAGAGCTACAACTTTTATTTTAAACATTTCTCCGGGAAAATTCATTTAAGGGCACTTCTGAGGAAGATGTGGTGTTAGGTTTTCATCATAACTGCTATTTCAGTTTATTAGACAATTCTGTCATCTAAATAATGTTAATTAGAATTAAATATAGTGTTGAAATTCCGAGTTTGAAAAAATCGGATAACCGGAAGTTGCTTTTTTTTTAACACTTTACTAAATGTTTTTTTCGCACTTTTTCACGATTTTCTTAAAAAAATGGCTTCGACGATTTTCTTGAAAAACTTTGTATATAAACTAAACATGCAAAGATCTAAATCTTTTATTTAAAACATTTCTCTGGGTAAATTCATTTTAGGGCACTTTTACAGCTTCCTCTAAAGTGGTATCATAGTTGGTTATACAATTCTATCATCCAAACAAAATTAATTAGAAATAAATAGATGGCCAAAATTCCAAGTTTTAAGAAAATTAGTAAACCGGAAGTGCGCTTTTATTGAACAGTTTTGTCAGTTTTCAACGAATTTCGTTATATTTTGGTACACAAACTATAGGAATTGTCAATTATAATTTTGAGAACAGGAGTAAGAGAAAGTTGTGTGAGTGTTTCACATCAGATTTTTTTTTCTGTGTAAAAATTATAGTGAATATTGTTTTTATTACTTTCTCTTATTACTCATGGTAAAAGGAAGTATTACGATCGTGTAAAATTTTCAAAATTGAGTCTTCCCTGGTAAAACATGTTTCGAGGTCTTCTACTGAGTACAAAAAAAAAAAAAAAAACTTGTAGCGAAGTCTGTTTGTGCGTGTGTGAACTAAATATTTCAAAAACGGAAATCGCAACAAGCGCCAACTAACTGGAAGGTCAATTTTACTAAATATTTTTTTCATTTTTGCAATTTAAACGAATCCAACAAATTTTCCAAACTTCGTACACTATCTATAAGTAAATAAATATCTATTATTTTTATTTGAAATATTTTCCCCGGGAAAAATTGATTTTTCCGAGAATTCTGAGGTAATTTAGCGTTATGATGCCCTCTAAAGTACCACTTTAGTAGTAAAAGTGATAGGTTTAAAGAAAATCATTGTAACACTTTCCACGAAACTTGCAAAACAAAACCTATTCTATAAGGCGTGCACTTCCGGCTAACCGATTTACTTCAAATTTGGAATTCTACTAATTATTTAATGGATTAATGTTTTAAATAATTGTTATAATAGTATATCTATGTAAGTTTAAAGAAAATTGTTTGAACTGTTTTCGAAAAAATCTGGGGAAAAATCTCAAATCTTTTAGTAAAGTCACCTTTCGGGCTGATGTGTGTCAGATGCGATGGTAAAGTACCTAGATAACAAGTTTACACTTCCTGTGACTTTTCGTGTTTGAGATATTTTGTTCACACACACACACACACACACACACACAGACCAAACATTCGGTAAAAACTAGTTGATTAAATATTTATTCTTAACTTGACCAAGACACTTGAAAAGATTTAACATCAACTACTTTTCAATACATGCTTTAATTAGTGCCCAATATTTAATTTCTAATTCCCTCCTTCCTCCTTCTTTCACATTATTTAACACGTGTACACCTACTAATATAACATCCAATATTCCAAACAATCAATCAGTGTGTGGTGCATGACAGATACATAAAGTTGTGAAGTCAACCCTCTCTCTCTCTCTATCTATACATACTTGATAACTATACTCAGACGATGAATAAAAATCCGAAACCGGTTAGAAGCAACAAAATGAAGCATATTACTACCGGTTAGAATTATAAGACACTCTGGAACTTAATCTGTAAATTTATACTGCTCGTTTAAGGAGGAGCTTAATGTTACAATTCTTTGTCAACTCTCCAATGGGTGTAGTTAGTAGTATGCAAGAAGGTTTGGAGACAACTTTTGTATTTGTATGTGTTTGTAGGGTGTGAAGGACAATAAAGAATCTAGAACATCAAACATGATATTCCGTTTATGAACCACCATTGCATACGACACTAAGGTTTCAATCAAAAACCGTCAACCGAAATTGCAACTTTTGTGAATGTTCTTTTTCTTTCCTGTTTTTTTTTTTATTTTTCGCGATTTTCTTTAAATTCAGCGGCTGACACGACTTTTTTTTAAAAAACTTGGTAAAATAACTGCAAACATAAAGAAGACCTGCACATATATTTCAAAAATCTGTCCTGGAAGAATCATTTTTTGGAAGGTTTTGGGTTCGAATCCCGTGAGGGTAAAATCGTTGTTAACCCCAGCATCGTGAGAAAAAGGTGGGAAGCTACAGTTGGTAGCGCAGCTAGGTATCGAAGGCAGGAACTAATTGGTGAGGGAACTGCGGCGTGCTTACCACATGTATCCCAATAAAAATCGCCGTCTGGCAAGCCTTGGCCCTTCATGGGAAGTTGCTGTTGCGCCAACAGCAGAAAAGTTTTGGGAGAAAAACTCCGTGGGAGTTTTTATTTAAAATGCCATGGCAATGTAATTAATTTATTTCTCACCAGAATTTGATGAAATTCTGTCGAAATCAACTGTAAAAATTTGCATGATCGCCCGAGGAACTAATAAACATAAATGTACATACATAAATATCCGCGCTACAGGCTGAACCGAGACTTGGCCTCCACTAAAAGCTCCCCCACTTCAGATATTCCAACTCCTGCTGCATCACGGTTTACCTGGTCCATCCACTGCACCTCGGCCTCCTTTACGACGGGTTCCAACAGCATGACCATCTTCATAGCAACAATGTCTTGCATCCGAATTAAATGGCCAGCCCATCTTAACCTATTCGTCCTAACCCATTCTTCCACAGGCGCTTCCATAAACAACACATAGAGTTCTCTATTATGCCGAATTCTCCAATTATCTCCATCCTTGATCGACCCGAAAATCCTCCTCAGTATTTTTCTTTCAAATATGCTTATTTTCCTCTCATCTCTTTTGCTGATCACCCAGCATTCTGGTCTGTATGTTAAAACTGGTTTAATCAAAGCTTTATACACCTGCAACTTTGTATTTTTGTCGATATATATATATATATAAGATGCAACGAGATATAAATGAATGATACTGTTAAATGACGTTCAACTCGAACAAAATAAAAAATAAAACTTGGTTTGTAGAGATAAAAATAATAAAAAAAAAACAAACAAAGAGATATGTAAAGTAAAATAAAAATAAATAAAAACAAATAAAAAATTAATCCATTTCATCTTGAGATAAACAAAAAAAACTTGAACTTGTACTTGTGAACTTCAGACGGCATGGCACCAGTCCAAACACACGTTATTGACCATCAAATTTATAATATAGTAAATATTATTACAATGAATGGAGAAAGAGAGAGAGAGAGAGGAAATGTCTTTCCCATTCTTTCTTTTTTTTTTCTAAATAAGAGAGCCTCGTGGGAACTACTGTATAGCGATCGTTTGTACCGCCAACATCCTTACCGACTTATATACCTTGTCATAAGGTTATATATATATATATTGTAAGAATCGCGAAAATACGATCTTTTATAATATGGGCAATCATTTCAGATGTTCATCCTCCAATGGAGAAATATATTTTATAGCTGTTTATGACTTAAACTTCCTCTTTTGCAAGAGTTATAAATTATCCTTTCCAAGAACTATGGGAATATATTCTTTTAAAATTTTATCGGCACTTATTATGGGTGTTTTGTTTACAAACTGTATAAAACCAATTTTTTAAAAGAACAAAATATACTAAATAAGATCTCACATATTATTACATATTCTCAGTGAGATCCTGGGGATCATATAGCTAGGAATTTTTTCGAGCAGCTATATAAATTAACTATTTTAGATTAGAAACCAAAAAAAATGTCGCACTATGTGGCATGTATCTAATATAGCTGACTTCTCCAGATTAACGTATAAATTTTCGTCAATAGATAGCGACTGAATATTTCTCCTCAGAGAAGTAGGAATCACGCCTGTTGATGAAAGGACAATAGGAACTATCCTTACAACCCCCCCATTCCACATTTGCTTAATTTCGTTAGAAAGCTGAATATATTTCTGAATTTTGACGTTGTAGGTGGACGACAAATTTTCATTGTTAGGGACCGCCACATCTTTTCGGGTTCCCCGGTGTGCACCCGTCTGCTCAATGTCACACCACTAGCGGCTCGCATACTTCACGTCCAGCGCTAGCTCCAGACGCGCCCTGGCGGACCCTAGGCAGCGGCCTTGTTCTAAATACAGACCTATCAGTACTCTCCATTTTATTGGGTATGTATGTGCCGTTATTACCTTCGGCTGGTCTTCCTAGGGGAGGTAACCATAGCGTGTGTAATGTATGTGTACTAGTATCAGTGTTCTATGAGTATTCTAGTGTTTTGGTGAGTATGTGCAGTATACTGTACTCAGGAATCCGGGGTGGGGGGCAAAGTCCCGATAGCTGTGCACATCAGCTACCCCTTGCGGGGGAAGATAAAATGAAGGGAAATGGGAAAGGTAAGAAAAAGTAAGAAAGGACCCAGGGTATTCGGTCAACGGACTGTTGCCCCTTTAGGGGCCTCTTACACCAAGCAGAAGACCCTGTGGCCCTATTCTGCCCCCGGAGCCTCTGGGGGTTTATTATTATTATTATTATATTATTATAATTCATCTGAGTAGTAGAAGCAAAACCTACGCTATCCAAAGCCCAAGTGAGCCCATATAGCTATCCAAAGAAAAACCACTTTAACTATTTAAATAACAACAAACCGGGTCTAACAAAACCAGACCATAACCTTAAAGGAAAACTGCCTAAACTTTTCCACATACATACTGTTCCGACCAAAGGTTCTGAACCTAATTTCCTCACAACCCAGGCAATCTGTTATAAGATGGATGGGTATTTGTTCCTCTATTTTCCAGATTCTACTAAAGGGGCCTGGTATGAGCCCTATTACGTAGTGGTGTCGCCTTAAACCTCAATACTCAGTGAAGAAGGCACCAACCAGATACCTGAGAGAGGTCCGTGAAAGTCAGCAACATCCCAGTAAGACCAGTAGGGACCACCAATGAGGAACTCTGACTATGCCGACAGCCCACTGAGATCTCCATCGGATCAATGCCGCGGAACTATCCATGACTGGAAGATGTGCCTAAAGACTAAATGTGGCTAACTAAACATTTAGTAAAACTTCCAAAATTCAAAGGAAAATTGCCATAATAATTGTAGAAAGTCATGTGAGTGTTTCACACCAGGTTTGTTTTTATTGGATAATTTTTTTTTAATTATTTTTAAGGTGCACAACATCTATGGTCTTTCGCACCTGGTAATTATCCTCAATGTTACTATACTAATTAAGCATAACATTACATTATATTTAAATTGAACAGCCTTTCATAAACTACTACACTCTTATGGAAACGGAGGTAGAGTAACCAAAGTTCATTTAATGCCTAATCCTGATATAAAAAAAACAACTATTTACATATTATTATTGCATTAACATTAATATTTATGCATTTACATATTAACTATTTACATATTCATACTAATTCATTCGTATTGCATAAATTATATTATTATTATTATTTCAAATGAAGAGGTAAATCGGGATGTATTTATATATCGATCATATAGCATGATGGTATTAAATGGTAGTCATGACGTGATGCCATGTCGTTAGGTGACAACAAAACTTAAATTTTACTAAATAAAAATTTAATTATTTTATTTGTATTGATATGTAAGGCACTATTATAATACATGGGAATCAGTCGTATTAAGAAAAGAATCAAATTTTGTTTTTCTACATTTTGTAGTGGAAGAACGAAATCAAAAAATAATAGTTTAGAGTTTAGAATATTTTATAGTATCCAAAACTGTATTTTTGTTAATATTTTATAATTATCTTAGTGTGTGAATTTAACTTCAAAAAAAGTGTATTTTACTGTCAGGTATTGTAAATTCGGATCAATAAACAAAGGCACAAAATCCCGTTAGGGTAACTCTTTTGTATAAGAGAATACCCTGCGAGAGAGAGAGAGCAATTCCAAAGAAGAGAGTCTAACATTAGCTTTCAAAGAGTACACAGTCTCACTTCAGCCTTCAAACAGGACACTTAGGAATCGCTCAGTGCCAATGATAGATATTTGCCTTTATTCTAGATAAACATCATTTTATAAAGATACAGTGTGATATTGTAATATACTTAAATTTACTAAGAGATAATATAATTATTTATAAAACAGTGGTGACTTCTTAATTATTCTTAATACTTCTATCTCTTAACCGTATATACATACAAGCCCTTTCGCTAAGACGCTCACGCCACAAGCTACCTATACACACCAATACATACATCACATTACAATTTATAAAAACTAATCTGCAGTAAAACTAGAACAGTGCTGAGGAAGTTAGACAATGATATATCAAATCTGGAGACAGTTAAAAAATGTAAATAATGTCTTGGTTTCACTTGTTTTTTACTTTCTCTTACTCCTAGTAAGAGGAAGTATTGTTTTTTGTTTTTTTTATTCTCCCGGATGGTGGCACCTGAGCCTATGCTCATATCCAACTACATGATAAATGCTTATTCGGCATCTATGTCTCATTGTGCATAAATACTAAAGAAATAAAATTATGCCTTTGTGTGAACGGCTATTAATATATGACGTAATAAATAAATAGCTATGCCCCGGGACTATTCAGACTTTAAAATTAAAATTTATTTATTAAACTAAATAAATTAAACCTCCACAACAGTTACAATTGACAGCAGCCATAAATTTAACAAACTACAGCAACAGCAATAAATAAAACAAATCCAGCAACAAATTAACAACAACTACAACAAATTGAACAGTAACAGCTACAAGCATATGAAGTAACACTAGGAACAGTTTCATAAATCAGTGATAATTTAACGATAGCAGCAACAAAGTTATCAACAAGTTCAAAAGCAAAAGTGTGGCACAGTTAGTATATCAAATTTTAAGAAATCGTTGGTATCTTTAGCGAGAAAATGGCAGGAAACTGAAAAAAGAAAGAAACCATAATGGACGGTGCCGGGGAAAAAGGGAACAAGTCAAATTACCCTAGTTTTGAGTTTTGAACAACATCTGAGTAGCAGAACTTGTTATGTCTTGCACAAGTCCTTTTAAACATGTTTTCTTGTCCCTTTTGAATTATTTTTCATTTTGTACTGGATGGAGAAAGGCACAACAGAATTATTTCAAATTAAATCCCAAAATTGAAAAAATTGACTTATTTCCTTTTTCCCCGAAAACCATTAAAAAAAACTGCACTCCAAATAATCGATTTTCTTCATATTCGGAATTTTAACAATTCATTTAATTCGCGTAAACATGATATTGGTGATAAAACCGTAAATGACACTCTAGCGGGAAGTTCAAAGTCACTACTCTCCCAGAACCCATCCCATTTATTTAGACATCTAATTATTACATAGAAGAGCTATTAAAAATAACAATGATCAATTTTACTGGGAAAATGTTTGAAATAAAAATGATTCCACAAACAGAAACATGTGACAAACCGACATCAATTTTGTAACAACCACTTTTTCAGCCAAAACTTGGTCTAATTTGTACAGGCGGTATCGTTGCTTTTAGGTGACTACGTTGCTAGTAACACGACATAAGAAAGTCGTGGTGTTTTAGTCACCTAGCCTAACGAGTCTAACAGACCAAGAACCGAGGATATCTCTAGATGGTTGTGTACGTCACAAGGTGACGAGTATACGATCGTTAGGAAGCGTATTTAGTGAAATGATGTCACCTCCTAAGTTGTCAAAGTCTCTATTTAATTAAATACAAGAGATATTTAAACAAAAAAAAAACTAAATAAACATTTGATTAATAACGGGTATAATTGTTTGATGAAAAGATATTAATTGAATTTAAAAAAGAAAAAGAAAAAAGACAATTAACTAAAAAATCTTTCCACCCGTGAAATGTTGTTAATTACTTTTTTAATCTTGATGTATCTAATTAAGTGAAAATTTACCAGAACCAAGATTAGAATAGAGATAATAAAAGGATGAATATTTGAGGAATGTATCTGTGGGAGCAGACTGGATCATTATCATTGTTACCATGGAGAAGCATATTATTATTATTGCAATTACCCTTGTGGCTCTGTTTGTTATTTCTATTTGGATATTGTTTGATGTAATTTCAAGACTGTAAGTATATTCACAGATACATTTCCTTCAGTAATTATGTAATTATACTATTATTGTCAATACTTTCTATTTGTTTTAATAATTGATCATTCTACCCATGGGAATTACATATTTGTTACTGTTACTTTACTTGTATTTATCCGTCTTTGAACGGATGTTTTCATTCTATACAGCAAACAGACTCAGTAATATGTCCTCCCCCCCCGTTAATTCATACTAGCAGTAATATATTATTTTCGCAATAACTTCTGCTGTAAGTTGTAATCATATCAAATTTCAGACACTGAGTTTTCATAGAAACACATATTTTGAGGTGCTATTAATTAGAAAAAGAAAAAGATCTGGTTCGAAACACCAAACACAACTTTCTCCTACAACACCGATTAATACAATTTAATTAACAATTTTCTTAATTGTACTGGCCATAAAAAAAAATATGGTAAAGATTCTATAGCTGAGCGGACTTATCCCTCTGTAAAAAACCAAAACAAACTTTGTGCAGTTTAAATTAACTAAGACACCCATGAAACCCTTGTAAAATCCATTTTTTTTTTCGGACAAATGTTTCAAATAAAAGTGATACGTGTAAAGAAATTCGTTGTAGCCTTTTTAAATGAAATATGAAAAAAACTAAAAAAAAACAATCGGTTAAACAGTTACCTTCAAATTTTGAATTCTATCAATGTTTCTAGTATATATTAATATTATATTGATGGTAAATCATAAATTATACTGAAATAGTACTTTAGAGGAAAGCATAACACTATAGTTCTCTCAGTACTAAAAAAAATGATATATATTTGTGTACATGCCGAGGCATGTTGGCATTGAAGGGAATGAGATGGCTGACGCCCTGGCCAAGATAGGGCTATGACCCCGCTTTTAGGGCCGGAACCTTTTTGTGGGGTTAGCGACCAGTTTCTGTTGGAGAAAGAGGCGAGGAGGAGTTCTCAACTCTGGTACTTCCTCCCCGGTTTGCGGCAGGCCAAGATCTGCCTGGGAATTATAAACAACGGAGATCGGAGGCCTGCATTGGACTGAGTAAGAACAAGCTCCGCGTTTTTACGGGTTTCCTCCCGGACATTGCCGACTTACAGGACACCAGGTGAAGCTGGATTTGGAAAGTGAGAGCTCATGCAGATTCTGTGGGGAGTTGGAGGAAACTCCATTACATCTCCTAACAGACTGCGAGGATGCCACTCAGAGACGATTCAAGAACCTGGGTAGCTACCAGGTAGAGAAGGGGGATATAGCTTCTCTAGAGCCTGTCAGGGAGTTGGGATTCCTCAGGGATTTAACCTGATGGAGATTTTGTAGAACGATGTTCAGCTGGGACATCTGTTCGGGTGCTGTGGGCAATAACCTGCGGCACTCAGGGGACATAACACAACAGATCTGCCTGAGGCGCAGTGCATTGGCCCCCCCTTCCAAAAAAAAAAAAACCATTATACACAATGTACATTATGTAAGCAATGTATGTACGCAATGTACATTGTACATTATATGAAGCTTAAGGAAAATCACGAAAAACCATAAAAGTTCTTCCGGATGATAGATTTTGACCAAAATATTATTGCCTTTACCCCACGAAAAACAAAATATGTTTGAAGCAAGTACAAATTTTCCGTTTTTCTGAGTTATGCTGTATTCATATACAAACACACACAAAGAACAATTTTTAAAGACCACTTTTTAAACTCAAGGGACCACAAAAAGTGTATATTCGGTGAAATCTTGATAACGAAAATTTGACGTGATCGCAAAACTTAGAATTTCTTTCATGGAAATTGATGTTAAGGTTACCAGTGGAATCGTGATAATAAAGTGCCATTTCAATAAATGGTTAATCACCTAATGCTTAAGAAGAATAAATGATAAAAAAAATCAAGAAATTTTGTAATTGAAAACTGAAAAGACATGTGTATGAGTTCCACTAAACTAGAATTTTCTAAATATTTCCAAAATTACCATCTATATATTAAATTAAATAAATGAAATCTTCTAATGAAGCAATAAAACTCTGGGGAAATTACTAGTTTATTTATTAGACTACATTAAAGGGTTGCTGCTATTTAACTTTACCCCTCTGTATAATTAGTTTTGTTTATGACCTTGTTAATTACCAATATATTATTATAAGATAAATTCAGGTATGCATCATAATAGGTCCTTAGGGTGCAATATGGGCTGGCTTGGCATCTATTACTTGATTTACTATCATGAAGGGAATTATGAGTACTTGGTATGTTTTTCTTTAATTTTGTCTAGAATCATTCAAATTGTGGCTATTGACCGATCGAATTTGAATTCAGTCAGACAATGAAGTAAACACAAGTGATTTGATGGAGGAGATTAGTATGACTTTAGAGAGAGAGAGAGAGAGAATGAAGAAGAGGAAGGCCAGGAAAAGGTCACAGTTTAAGGAAAGCAAAGGAAGCTGATTTTACATGATAACCACCCCAAGGAGGGGGAGAGGTGTTAGTCGCTATTTCTTCAAGGGATCTTGGTGTCCCAACCTAACAACACACATAGGACCATAATTGAGCAAAAATATAGTCGCAACTATAAATTACGTACTACAGTTTCATTATTTGAGATGTACTCGTAGTTACAATGAACTACTACAAACGTGGTTGTTGTACTTGTTTTTGAAGTTTTATTATTTTTTCTTACAACTGAAGTAGTAGTAGTTGAAACACGTAATTAATATTAGTAGATGAGAAAAAGTATTTGCCAAAGCAACTACCAACTTGTATGTAGCTGTAGATGTAATTAGTTATAAAACTGACAGGTATAGCTACTTGAATAATCTTCACTTTTTCTGAGAACGAAGAAATGTTTTCAGCATATATATATATATATATATGACCCTATCCATCGGAGTCGAAACTTTCTTACAAGAGTGACGATATCTAGTTCTTTAAACAGCTGGTATAGCCGCTTCTACGTCCGTTTAAATGGGGGCTATCTCTGAAGCCAGTGATACGCAATGTTCTGGGAAGGTAAGGGGGGTAACGTTAGGTTTTATTTATTCTTATTCAGGTAACCTCAAAACTTTCTCAATACGATTCCAATGACTTCTTCTTTACTAGGATATATATATAATGTGTGTGTGTGTGTGTATGTGAACAAAATATTCCTAAAACAGAAAGTCGCAAGAGCCTCATATTTCCCGTCTAGATACTATCACTGCATCTAACACAAAAGTTTCGGACAAATTCAATCTAAAACATTCTGATTTATAAGAAAAAATTTTTAATATTGAACTATGAGAATTATTGCGGTAAGATAAACTGCTGTTAGTGATTCACATCATATATTCTTGCGATTTTTTTCCCCCCCAGTGATGGGATAAATTTGGAGAGAATGCACGAATTGGATGATCCACGGCAGATACGATCGCCGAGAGTCTGCAATCCTTTTATGTGGAATAGTCCTTATAGAAAAATAGAAATAAGAAGTTCAATAAATATACAGGAATGTAAAAAAAAAAAAATACAGATCTTTGAACTATATAATTATAAAACCTTCTTAATATGGAAAATTATTTATTAAAACTAAAATTCTACTACTTAAATAGGCAACTAGTACATGTTAAGTATAGGAAACTGTTGTTAGAAAGCATATCTGATATCAGAGAATATACTTGCGTTAATTACAATTAGTAGTTCCACGTATATATATATATATATATAAATATACATACAGTCTTGATTAGAGAGTAAAGTTTTCTGTTACTGACTCTCCATAATTGGAACTAACACAAAGGACAAAGAACTAAAAAAAAAAGTTAGCTAGAAACATTATATGGCCGTTAGTTGTATGTACTTATAAGATACACTGAATGATTTAGTATTATTAAATTGACCACAGAATGTTTTTGAAGTGGGCAATTTAGTGTGTGTAGGTGTGCGCGTATGCACATGTAAAATACACGTGATTCAGTGTTTATTTTAAAGTTTATAGAACTAAATTTGTTCTAGTATGTGCTCCTTCTCTTACGATGAAATGGTTTTAAAGCCATATTGGAGAAATGAGGTTTCATGTGAAACACTCACATAATTTTCACCTACCGGAATTATTACAATTCTGAAATTGTCCAACAATACATGTAATTGCAATCATATATTTCCCCAGAAATAATGGAAGACTGGTATATCTGTATGTGTTGGTCCGTTTAGGTATCACCACCGCATATGACACGAAAATTTCGGGTAAAATCCATCAATTGAAAATGCGACTTTACTTTTATTTTTATTTTTTTTTTTTAGTTCTGATGGAAACTTTGTTTCAGATGAGATTGTGGTAAAGAGGGTGGTGGACAGAGAAGAGAGAGACTTTTCGTTAACAGCCCTTTTTATTTTTTAGGAACCTTGGAACCATCAGCTTCCGCTGAAAATTCAAATTAAAAAAAACTCTAACACGATCACATTATTTCATTTCCTCTTAAAGCATTAAGCGGAAGTAAAATGCAACACAAACGTGACGAATAATTTTTGTCAATTTATTTTTGGATCGAATCATAATGGTGGATTTAGTGTAAAAATAAATAATCCCCCCCCCGATATTTAAATATTTTATCTAGAGACAAATAAATTTAATTGAATAAAAGCTTTTTTTTTTACTTAATGTTAAAAACTATAGTTGATATTTGAAGCTTCATCCATGACAACATTGAGTTATTTTAAAAACCTTATCATTTTCTCTGGGGGATAAAGCGGTTCCTATATCAATGATTTCCTCAGGGATATTTATTATTCAAACTTGTATAAAAGTTTCTTATAGGTATTTTTTCTTTTGGGGGGGGGTTAGGCCTTAAAGTAACAACTTCCGACAAATTGTTATTTAATTGTTCCATTCTTTCGGATAGTGTCGTTTAAAATTACACTTTTAGAAATGTTAAAAACATGACATTCCACTATAAAGTATTTATTGTTTCTAAAGTTATTTATTTGTATTTTATTTTTTTTACTATAAATTCCTTAAAAATAAAACTAGGAGCAAATAAATTATTGAAAAAAAAAAAATTTTGTTTCATTGGTTTTTTTTTTTAAATCGTCAGGCCTTAAAATTATAATAAGATGTTGTTTATACGGCAATTGTCAGAGAAGTTTCAGGTGCTATTGGTGCCCTTCTTCAGGAGCTCTTTAAGGTAGGAGAGGAGCGAACGCTGAGATTGAAATCTTTGAAACTTAGAGGAACAAAGAAATCTTTTTTCTTTAAAAATTTCTCTGGCCATTGCCTTATAAACTTCTTATTTTTGTTTTGTTTTGTCAAATACACAAAAACCTAAAAATGTAACGCGTTTTTTAATCTCTCGTTTTTTATTATTTTTTATTCTCAATTGATTTAACGAATAAGAAAATATATGGGTTCGCCAAAACCTAGTAGTTTCTAGGCCTAAACCTTCTTGTAAAAAAAAAAAAATAAGAAGTTATAATCGTTTACCACAGTTTAACAGAGTTAAAAACCGAGGGAAGTAATCTAAGTATTATATATATTACGTTTCTTTATATGTGAGAACATTAAAGCCCAAAAGTTGGCAGAATAACAGACGAAAAGTTAATTCGAGAAGAAGTCTATAGGTCACGTTCTTAAAGCCGAATGTAAATGGCTGTCTCTTCCAGTAATACCTGACTTCCTTCCAGTGTGCTCTCTGTATTGACTGAAGGTTTCTTTTGTATTATACAGACCAACTAAACAAATAAATTGACTTAGTATGTGTGTGATGCGATACTTATTTATACAGTTCGTCACTAATTAACTAGATTTACTCCTAGATTCAACTAGATCCATAGTTTCCTATAAAGTGTTAGTTCAATCATTATAAAGGTTCTAAGAAAACCGAAAGTCCGTTTCGAAAAGTTTGATTAGATTAACAAAAATGTGCTTTATCAGCTGTTAACTGAAGCTTTCACTAAATTTTCCTTTAATGTAGATCTCAATATGAAAAATCAATTTTTTTTTTTTTAGAAAAACATTGAAGCCGTTTAAAAGAAAATTATAAAAGGGATCTTGGTCACATTGAATTGTTCCCGAAAGAAAAACGTCCCTATATCAGATAAAACGTACCAACTTTGTTCGAACTTTTAGTACATATATTACGGAAAAACGTTTACCGACCATCGATTGGTGGTTTGCCAAAATGAAAGAGCGAAATCTTATTAGTACATATTTTAAAACTTGGTTGGCCCCGTTGTTCTGTGTGTTACTCTCACACAATCGCCTAATATTTCAAAAGTTTCTGCGAAATTGTGTTCTGAAATGAAAAAACAGACGACATACTCTACCCGGCAGATTAACTGCTAAATTTGATGTTTAGTATTTGTTGAAAATATTTTGATTGTAAAGTAATTACTTCCGCTCCTGTCCTCTATTTTAATTAATCCAAAAAATAAATTTAGTCTACTACCGAAAGACTACTGGACAACAGATCTAAACTCTCTCTAGACAACAAATGACTAAGTTATATGCGTTCTGAAGAGAGACCAGCGTCTTTTTACATCTCCAACCGAACCATACACACTGACTTTAATATACCATTTGGTGCCCAAACCCGTTACAAGAAATTCGATATTAACCTACAGTCTCGCACAAATCCTTTAGCTCAACAGCTGTCTTCCCGAACTCTTCCCATGTCTTCCCTCCTAGACGTCTTAAAAGACAATGGCCTCGTGATCTTCTCCCAAGTGAAGAGAGTGAATAGCAGTTTTGAGAAGTTTTGGAGTGTTACCATTGGGTGGGTAGCTTCTCCACTCATTATGCATTTATGTTCTTTTGTAATTATTGTTACTTACAGCAATATTGCGCTGGTTGTAGCATAAATAAAAATTTAAAAGTCTACTAATCAAACATCAAAAACTTTCAGATTTTTGCCCATTGTCAGATTGCCTTCATAAATTGGGTGATGTCACTTATAGTGTTAGGCAGATTCCGTTTAAACACTCACAAACTGTTTATCAAAGATGGATGCAGTTTTCGAAACCGGTCCTGTTGATCACAAAATAATACAAGCTGTTATGGTAAACCAAATATGTGATCTATTTTTCCAGCACTAGCTGATGCAGGCATCCCGGTATGTATATAAACTTTGCAAAGAGATGAAATTATCTAAAGAATCCGTAAGTATCATTATTCAATAAGTAAGTGACAAAGAGTTATATTGTCTTTTGTTTGTAATTTGAAAGGTGCAAAACGTGTTTTGGTCCTGAGCATCTGAACCACTAAATGTACAATATAAGTTATGGTACACTGAAACAGTGGTTGATGACAGGTATGCCAATTTAAGAGATTGGAAAAATCATTAAATAATTGTGGTGGTTGATTCCCCGCAGGCTGGAAAGCATCAGAAACATTCCATGGTAGCCTGCTTCATTTTGTGGTCATCGACCGTTTTCGGGCATTCGACCATCTTCAGGATGCGTTTTTCAGACAGTGTGACAACACAGACTTGCACAGAGCATATTCAGTTTACACACTCACTCAGAGATCCCGAAACCGGTCGATGACCACAAAATGAAGCAGGCTACCACGGAAAATGTCTCTGAAAATCGTTAAGCTTTGTTTTATCATAAACAACTTTATATAAATAGATAAAATATTGTAATATTATTTTAAAATAAATAAAACATTAATTGGATAAAATCTTGATAAAAATCTAATGAATAAAAGAACGGTATTGTAACCTTGTTTTATATATATTTAATATTATTATTTTTCTCTAATGATATTTATCATAATATTCTATTTAGTGATTTAAATTGATTATATATTTATTAAATCCCTGCCTTAACCACTCCTAAAATTTCTATCATTTTATTGTTTATTATATTCTACAATTTAATTGAAATTTTAAATGCTAACGTTAAAAAAATAATTAAAAATAATAGAAATATTATATGTTTAAGTGTTATTGAAGTAAACATTAAAGTGTAAACTGAATTAAAAATTGAATAGATAATTATCGTATTTAGTAAACAGCGTTTTTATTTTTTCTCTCTTTCTTTAAATTACATACTAAGATAACTAGGTTTATTGTAAATTTCCATATATGGAAAACAATTAATGAAGAGTTGCGTTTGAAAAGTAAATGAAATGTTAAGCGTTTGTTTACTGTTAAATAGCCTAGACCGCAATTTAATTACTGCCACTGATGTTGTCATCAACAATGAGCTTTATGCCAGTTATTACCATATCATCTAGACACTATTCACATCCTAATCAACCATTATACCAAATCGGATTGGTTAATAAAATTGTCCTCATTACCTATTTTAGGTGATATTTTACAGAAAAATAAATAAAAACTGGTGTGAAACACTCATAGGACTCTCTTCTACTGCAATTTCCACAGTTTTGATTTATTTTTTTTTATATTTACAGGTGTAATCTAGTTACAAAATTTCACAAATTACTGAAAATGTATACATGTACATCCGAAATATCATATAAAAGTCGTAATTCCGGTATACCGATTTTTTTCAAACGCCATTTTGGCCACACATCAAATTCACAGGGGTTAGGCACCTTGAGTGAATAGTTATAATAGCTGAAATATTTCTGACACATGCGCATCCGAAAAATAATAACCGATTTTCTTCAAACGCCATTTCGGTCGCACATTAAATTCACACCGATTCACCCCACCACATACACGAACACCAATCTGAAAACCATTTTTTTGAACTCCAAAGTACAAGAATATTAGACAACTAGAAGTATATATAGCTAACATTTCCAGATTTGTTTGAACACTTTACAAATATGAAAAACACTTTAGTCACCGGATTGAGATCGCGTCGGTGGTTTGCTAAAAACCGACGCGTCTCAACCTGGAAACTCAACTGTTATTTCATGAAAATGGCCGCAAAAACCTAAGAGATCACTTTACAAATATACCAATTTAATCGTTTTCTCTGTATAATCGACCATTTTCCAAATATATTTAAACTTTTATTTCCAAATGCAATTGAACCCTAAAAAACGCGAATAGAAAATTGGAAACTAGGCATTTTTAATCATCTTCATAACAAAATTATATTTATTATTATTATTTGTGTGTGGGGAGGGAAACCCTACGCTATCCAAAGCCTCACTGGGCTCATATAGCTACCCCAAGAAAAACAACAACAAACCGGTTCTAAAACAAAAATCCAGACCCGGATAATCCATCTAAGATTCACCGCAGTCCGAATAAATCGGACAATAACCTAAACGGAAATAGCCTAAGCTCTTCCACAGACATCCTATTCCGACCAAAGATCCTGAACCTAATTTCCTCACAACCCAAGCAATCAGTCATAAGATGGATGGGTGTTTCCCATCACAGACTCTACAAAATGGATCCGGCATGAGCCCCATTATGTAGAGATGTCTCCTAAACCACAATGTCCAGTAAGAGATCCAACCAGATGCCTGAGAGAGCTCCGTGATAAACACAGCAACGTCTCACTAATGGCCTTGTCCGGACCTCCGATAAGCATTTTGGACTACCGAAAACCAACTGAACTCATCCATAAGGATGAATGGTGTGAAGCTGTCCATGTCTGGAAGCCTGACAGACATGTGCCAGAAGACACGCCAACAGCAGGCTCGGGACCAATGAAAGGAAGAGAGGCGTCTAATTTGGCAAACCTATCCACCTGCTCATTTCCAAAAATTCCCATGTGACCTGGCACCCAGACTAGAAGCACATTCCTTCAGAGAAGAAAGCTCTTCTAGTCTTTTAGAACATTCTAACACCAACCTGGAAGTGAAGACACATGAACTCAGCGCCTTCAGCGCAGCCTGGCTGTCCGAGCAGATACAAACACCTTTTAAGTTAGTGTTACGTACCCTCTCATCCAAGACACAACAAAGAATAGCATAAACCTCAGTCTGGAAGACCGTGGTCCATTCACCAAGAGATACTGCCAAATGATCTCCGGTCTCAAAATAGACCGCAGCTCCAGACCTACCATCCATTCTGGAACCGTCCGTGTAACACCGGAAGTAATTATCAGGTATCACGCCAGACGGACCCAATCTTGACCAATCTTCCCTAGAGGGTAACCTGACACTGTAAGAATGCTCGAAAACAAAAGTCTTCAACATTCTATCAGAGGGAAAACCTGTAACAGGAACCTTCAAAAGCATCTCGCGATGAATGGTAGAGTGACCATATCGCTTACCCTGCCAAAAACCTGCCTGTTTAATTCTATAAAATTATCTCAAAAGGCTTTTTGTAGAGGGCCGTAGTTTGCCAGAAATAACAGGTAGAACGATACCTTCCAATTAGTACGACAGACGTCGCACAATTCTGTCGCAAGGATTTTCATTATAAGTCCAGGTTTAAGAACAAAAAAAATGTTCAGAAGCGTTTTAAATTAATAAATATTATATATATAATTTTACTGGATGATTATTTGCCCAGTAGGAAATTCATTTGGAAAAAGTTCAAGTATATTTGGAAAATGATTTAAATCAATATATTTGAAAAGTGTTTAAATGCAAATGGTAAGGTTCAAATACAAATGGAATAAGTGTAAATAAAATTAGAACGTTTTAAAAATAAATAAGGAAAAATATTAAATATAATTGGGAAGGATTAAATGAATTTGGAAAATTCATTTAATACACATGGAAAATGCCTAAATAAATACTGGAAAATATTCAAATAAACCTGGTAATGTTATATATATAAACTGAAGTAAGAAAACAAATATTTTTCATTTAATGAAAAATTTATTTACTTTTGATTTATTTTATTTTTACCAGATTCATAAAATTTAATTTTATTGAATAACAGTAAATAAAACTAGTTTAGATATTATAGTAGGTTGTGTACGTAAATATACAGTTGACAATTTTATAATAATATATATTCAATAACCAGATTAAATAGATGCATTAGTAATGCTTATAGAATTGTGTGCTTATAGAAGCATGGCATTAATCCCAATTTCAATGCTAGAAGCACATTTTATACACAGACAGAAAGACAGACAGATTACTAGAGTAATACATATTATACTAGTGTAACATTTAATTCTAAATGTAAATATTAATGAAGTTCGTTGGTTATACCAATGGGTGGTGGTGGTTGGTAAATGCATTTCGTGGTC
>JAAEAF010010098.1:0-40586 GCA_011037195.1 Triatoma infestans
GTGATGGTACCTGAGTGGGAAAAAGGAACACTTGTTTGGGTCTTTAAAGGGGGCAAATTTTCTTGAAATGGAAACATCCAACACTTGGGGTGTCTAATCTTAAACTCTGTTGTTGGAGGGAGATTAACTCACTTATATAATTTTTTTCAATTTTTTTTTAATGATATACTTATAAAAAAAGTCCACACTCAGGCTAGTTTAGATTTGTTATGTTTAGGCATGTAAAGAACCCATATTTAGATTTACATGCGTGCGTGGATGGAGTGTGTGAATTTTGAAGGGTGAAATGCGAAATATCTTTAGTGTCATCAAATAACCTGCTCATATATATTATTTTGATTGTTTATTTATTTTGATTATTTTAGTTTAACAAAAATATTTATTTATTTATCTATACTATCTTACGATCATACAACTCGTAATCTGTCCTTTCTTGTCAGTGACTATTTCACAGCAGCACACGGATGACGCAGTGTTATTTGGCGCTGTTGTAATTAAATAAATAAATAACCAGAATAGTAAGATAGTATGGATAATTAATTGTAAAGTTAATCTCCCACCAACAACAGAGTTTAAGATTAGACTCCCATGTGTTGGATGTTTCCATTTTAAGAAAATATGCCCCTTTTAAAGACACAGTCACGTGTTTCTTTTTCCCACTCAAGTACCATCACCATACCCCTCTTGACCTAGTTTAGGAGTTTAGTTTTAAATACATTTAAAAAAGACCAGTCAGTGTGTAAACTGAATTTGCTCTGTGCAAGTCTGTGTTATCACTCTTTTTGACAAACGCCCGAAACCGGTCGATGACCATAAAAGAAGCAGACTATCACGGAAAATGTCTCTGATGTTAGTTATTTATTAAGGAAGTAAATTGCCACTTTTATATGACATTACTCTCTGTTTAAACAATGTATTTTTACTAGAACAGTCAAAAATGTGGTCCAAATGGGCAAAGTCACCTTCACAGATTGGTTGTAGAAAATTGGGTTAAAATTGAGCAAAATTATATTATGTTATCTGATATTTAATTGATTTTACTTAAAATATTAAAACTTAAATTGTTTAATCTATATTTAATTTCTGCTTTACTTTAATATTATTTATAATACTTTAAAAAATTTTAATTGAAAGTGGCAATACTGTTTTTTTTTTTACTTTTATTATTTAGAGCTTAAAAAAAAATTACTTTTTAACTTTACGACATTAAAAAATAGAAATTTGGTCATTGACTTTAATATATTTGATGCAAGAATAAAGTTCGTTTAATAACTCTCGTTTAGGTTAGGCTCTATTGATGGGGACCGGAATATCAAGTACTCTCCCCAAGTGTGAATGAGTTATGTATGTATTTGTTGATATGAATGTATTTATTAGCGAGAAAGTATTCATTAGTGCGAGTGTATTTATTAGCGCGAATGTTTGTATGATTGCTTTTAGAATAGTTATTTTTAGAATGTTATATAATTTTATTGAAGTACTTCATTGTTTATTATTATATATATCAGAATTAGAGAAAACATTAAAGGGCCAAGGAAATTTATAAATTACTTTCCCTATGATGCAAATAGCCCTACCTTATGGCAAATTAATGTGCAAATTTTATCTATATATGACAATCTGTTGATGGTGCTAAAATTAAAAATAGAAAATCTTTAAATATTACTTATTGTTAATCTATTTTTAAATACTCTTCAACTATTGCTTTATTGTACATAAATGTATAAATATGAATATAGGGGGCGGAAATATATCTATAATATATAAAAGCTGTAGTGGATGTAATACGTTCCCAATTCTGTTTCTAGTGGCCTAACAGGATGGCGCTAATCCTTTTTAACTGACTCCCCCCTGTCGGCAAGTACGATGGTCAAGAGGGGAAGACAGTACAGGAATGAACCCTTACCTACCCCGCTCCATCCGCCTTTGAAATAAAGACGTTGTCTTGGATGCCGGGAACATATAAGGCGAGCGCCATCCCAGCTCTAGTGCAAAATAGTTGTTGTAGAAAAAGATGAGGGGCGCTAATAACCAAGAAGTTGATGCGCCGAAAAAAAAAAAAAATAACTCTCGTTCAAGTTATCACAACCGATTGCACTCGTGTAGGTAAACCTGTGAAATGTCGTGTATGTAAAAGTCGTACATACTTCACTCTATTGTCATAATATAATAACTATGTATTCTTTTTTTGTAATTTTAATCAAACATATTATGTTTTTGAACAAATAAATACTTGATTGCTAACTGTAACTATAAAAATTACAATTATTGTAGGTATTGCTAATTTTTTTCATGCAAGTTGAAAGTCCCCACCTACTTCTTGAACTATTTTCTTGGTTGAAGTTCATCTGAAGTTTTTTTTAAAAAAAAAAAAAAAAAAAAAGAATGAAGAGAACACACATTTTATACATATAACATCGTTAATCAGACATTTCATTTCTAAAATATGATTATACAAATTTGTAGGATAAATTTTGTGTTGTTTTATACATGAATTTCGTGTTTATTTATATAATCACTTTGTTTGTTTTCTTAGCACAAGCTAAATAAGGGAGTCTACAAAAGCTGTCAGTTTCAGGTTTTGAGTTATAACACCACCGTTGGTCAATGATATATTGATAAAGTTATCTTTTACATCGCCAACTTCTTCTGTTAATTCATGAACTACTCTATTCCACGAATTGTTGTAATTTTTTTTTTTTTTTTTTGAATATGCATAAAATCATTTTGTTAATACTGTTTTTTTAAAAAAAAAAAAAATACAGTAATCTAGTTAATTAATTTAAATAATTACTAAAAGAATGGTGAAAATTATTAGAGAAAATCTTATTTCACTTTCAATTTAAAAGATACAATTTTTTTTTTTTTTTTACATTTTCATTAATTACTATCCAATTTCCTTAATCTTCATTAACTATTAGCATAATTTACCATTATTTAAATTTAATTATAAAAAAAAAAAATGAATTGTAAGACGCAAATAATTAAAACATAAACAGTTATAAATAAATATACGTACATTGTAACTTGTTATCCATTTATTATTTTCTCTTATTTTTAATGTCCAGTTTACGATCAAAATACTTAAAAATATACATTTAACGATTTTTTTGTAGTGAAAATTCTAATAATTATAATTTTATATATATATATATATTAATATTTCTCAAGTTATATCAAAATATAACCACTTATTTGGACGCACACAATACTTAATTATTTGACTAGAGTTTACGCAAAGTAAATTTCACTTCAAACGTAAAATTTGTATATTGAGATAAAGTTAATTATTTATTAATATTTTCTTACAGTTTTTTTTAAAAATATTTTCCTAATTTTACCAAAAACAATATACAATAAATTACTAGATGATGGTTATAAATAAAATAAAAAATTAAAAAAAAAAAAAAAATTAGCAACTGGCAAAGATTTGATCAAAAAAAAAAATAAGTGTGCCACATTAATTCCTCCATTGTTATTCTACTCATTTCAATCATTCATTTCATGGCGAAAGAGGAAAATTTCACAGTGTCGTTTAGAGGAAGATTTCATAATAAATATTAATATTTTAAAATGAAACCTATCAAAAAATGTCTTAAATTTTTTGTTTATTGGTAAAAAATTATTTCAAACAATATTATAGTTTGTATAATGTTTGGAATAGGTTAATTGTTTACAACGGATTTTGTGCAAAAAAAAAAAAAATAGATTGGAAGAGTGTCTTTTAAAATAAGCTCTTGAATTCTCTTTGGGTCCAGGTTGAGTCCAGTAGAGCTCTCCTGGATACTCAAGAGGTTCTAACGTTTTCTTTCTCCGGACATTCCTGCCGCTAGGCTCACTGCGGGGTCTTTAAAATGAATTTCCTCGGGAGCATCATAAGTGGACATCACCACAATGTTTTACCATGAAAGGGTGAGAGAAAACCCATCAAAATACCACTCCATATCCTTCCTGACATGTATTGTGCCGTTTATTTTGAAACCTTTGGTTGGAGGTGGTGTTGGGCATAAATTCTTAATCGAGTTTTGTGGTGGTGGTGGTGGTTGGGGGGGGGCAGCTGGCCAAAAATTGAAGAATGAATGTTTGGCCCAACTTAGGTTCTTATGAAATTTGGTTGGGCTTTTCAAGAGTTATTTCTTGGATGGCTCTTTATGCTGTGATGCATTCTGAATCTTCTTAGCTTGAGCTAAGTAAGAGTGCTAAAGGAGGTAATTACTTCAAATGTAAGGTTAGTCACTGTGTGAGTTAAAAACAAGATCCGTATCCTTACGGGGATTCCTTACGGGGCAGTGCAGTATCAGGGGACACCTGAGGAAGCTCAGCCTAGAAGATGATGATGATGGCACATGCAGATACTGTGGGAAGATGGAGGAAAATCCGATACATCTCCACTCAGACTGTGATGCCGTCATTCAAAGAAGATTTAATAATAGTTTGGGTCGGTTATCAGATAGGGAGAGGAGGACCATATCCACCCTAGAACCCTCCAGAATCTTGGGATTGCTTAGGGTGCTCAACCAGGAGAAAGTGCTGTAGATGAGCTAGCTCTGCATTTTCCCTTTTGTAAATTGAACCATTTTGTTTGAAATTATGACAATCCCCGGAAAAGTCTGGCAAGGAATCTATTTTTTGACAAAAAAAAAAAATGGAATCGAAAAATTTTATGATAAATTAAACCTATTCTGTTGATCATTTGCGAGCACTTCGCTGATCTGAGAATAAAATGCTATGTAAAGTAAACGTAGAAATAGTTCTCTTGAAGGTATTCAAATTTACTTGTAGGCGGTTATAGTCCAGATTACCGTATAATATCCAATATATTTCTAGGCTTATAAGCATCCATAGCTTCAGCCATTAGTAACTGCAAGATATCAAGGATCTGTGAGGCTAAAAAGTTATTTCTTATTCATAATATAAAAGTTCCCTAGCTACTTTGGAGTAGATATCATAATTAATTAATAACTAAGAAAACGTTAATAACTTTCCAAAATCAGGCTTTTATTAATGTAAAAAAAAAAAAAAAAAAAATAATTCAAAATAAAATAAAATTTAGTTCCCTATTAAACAATTGCTCTTAGAATTATTTTGGAATTCTGTGAAAAAACATGTTTCTCACTCAAAAAGATTTCTATTAAATAAATAAACTATTTTATAATTATTTCATATTGATTCATATATCTAATCAACATATTCTACATTAATTAAATATTAATATTAAAAGGAGTTTATTAATTAATTAATTAATTAATTTTTTTTTTTTTATTCGAGTAAATATAAAAAAATAATATACCTAAATACACATCCGTTATTAATAAATAATAAGGATGATAATGACGACGACGAAATGGGCAGTCTTTATTTATTTAATTGTTTTGGGGGATAAATTGTTCCCCATTTTTTTTTTTTTTTTTTTTTTTATTTATTTATTTAGGAAAATTTAAACAGAAAATTTAGCGCGTTTTAAAACACATATACAACAATGAAATAAAAAAAAAAAAATTTGTTTAATTTCATCTAATATTTATCTAAATAATTTAAATTATTTTTAAAATATTCAATTATATATATATATATACCTATTATAAAAAAAAAAACAAAAACATATTTTTAGAATTTTGTGCTAAGACAGATAATTAATTATGTCTAAAGCTATACAACATTAATATTAATGAAGATTAAATTTTAATGATGGGTAATAATTAAAATAATGCAAGCAGATAGAACTTTGTTTATCCTCTAATAGTGGATAGATTCACTATCTGTGAATTACATCGTAGCTGGATATCGCCCTTATTATTACTCCCAGTAAAATATCATCATAATAATAGTTAAATTTGATTCGTTTACTGATAAACATTGCATTTCACGTTAACTAAAACTTTGTCAATTTCCCTAGATTATGTTTTGTAATCTATAGTATTTTAATCACGGGACTTTCCAAAGATTTTAACAATAATTATATTTAGGATTTCAGTTAATAAATTGAATTAATTGTTGGTTTTTAAATCAGAATTTGTTGCCCCCCCCCCTTTTTATTTGAATTTGTTTACTTGTCCCTGTCTAAAAAAATTGAGAATGGAGTAATAGATCTAGCGTTCTTTCAAACAAGAACCTTTCGAAATTAGTCGCCAAAATACTCATTTTTTTTTTGTTTTTTTTTCATTTAGAATAAAAATTATTTTCCATTTATGAACTGATGCGGCAAGAATTTATGGTAAAGATTTGTATTTATTTTTATTTTTTTTTGGGGGGTGTGTATTATAAAACGTTCGAAAGGTTAATTAATCGAAATATTTATTATGCGTATATGATTTCTTTTTACAGAAATTGCCATCACCATCTGTTAGTCAATTGTCTGAAAATTCATTCATGCGACTAATTTTAGTTCAAAATATTTTCTTCTTTGCAGGCTATTTTCAACAATGTAAAGCAATAAACATTCTAAACATCAAAAAGACTAAGTTAACAGAGAAATTGACAATTATGTTTTTTGAGGATTCCTTTTGAGGTAAATCAGGATAACCCTGCTTCTATTCTTTTTTTACGTACCTTGTGAATAAATTTTTTTGCATCATGAAGAGAAAAATAAGTACTTTGAAGTTCCCCTCTTTATATTTAAAAAAAATCCCTTTTTAAGTGTATACAGCTTCTGAAATAAGCCCTGGATCACCCAACCCTTCTAGTTAACAGCCATCCTAGAATAGGCTGCATTAACCTATAAAGCTGTACAATCAAAAATGCACCCTCCTCTTTGTATAATTAAGCTTAGTGTTTTTTTATCAACTTTTAATCGGCTTTGGAATTAATAAAAGAAGTAATTATTGGCTTTATAAACAAGACATAAATATCTCGTTCAATTAAAGTATATGGAATAAAAGGCTAGTAATAAAGTGTTTTATTATGTAACATTTAACGAAGCGGGGGGGTAGGGGGAATCATTAATTGAGCTGTTTTCATGAGATAAGCAGCTCGAATACTGGAAATTGTGCGTGTGATAATTTTTTTACTTTATTTTAAATGTTTGTAATTGATGTTTTATATCTGATTTATATTTTCATTTATTTTTTATTGCAAGATTTGGAGTCACATAATGTGTACAGCGCCGCCACTTGCACAGGTATGAGATGTACCTATACATAATTCCATGAATTATGGAAGTTTCACTCATCATTGCTTAGCCCGTAGCCTTTTATGGTTCAGTTAGGAGCTTCTTTCTATTGGCCTGTAAACTTTGAGAAAGACCTTTGAAAAGTGATGGGATAATCCGCGTGTGGTCGATTGATCAAGAATTGATTTCTATTGAGTTTTTGTTATGATTAGGAGGAATTTCTTGATTTTTTTAAGTCAAGCAGATGATAGATTTGGTGAGGTATCGGTTTTTTTCTTCTTTCCTCTTTTATTACAAGAATATGGGACAATAATCATCAGAATATTTGACTAAGAAATGAGATCAAACAAAGGTAGATTATAAGGAAATCTTAGTCTTTAATAAGAGATGTTTTTTAGAGTTTGGGAAACTGAAGCTCATATTATAATGGCTTTTTCACGTTGGTGCTGAAACATATTACACGTTGCTCCATAGAAATTAGTGATGACTTAACTTGAACTGCTAGGCTCAACAATAAAGTGTTTGTCTTTAGACACACTTCAGTTCGCTGATGGCTAAGCCATATGACGACAAAGGTACACTTGGACACATCGGATCCCTACAACAATAAAGAGATTTGCGTTTTGTTTCAATAGTAAGAAACAGTCTCTATTTATTTATTTATTTTTCAATGGATTTACACCCTTATACCGATAGATTTAAGGTCAGAGTTTCTTCAATTTGATAATTCGAATATACATAATGCTATGAACTTTAGCTTTTAAGAAAACAGCTATGTTTTTTACAAAAACGGGAGAATTATGCGGAATAATCGCTTGTAAAACTTTTCAATTTCTTTTAGAACATTTTCCGGAAATAGAAATAGTCTCAGTTGTTTTACGCTTGGCACTTTAGCTGATCGGAATCAGATGGCATTCGGGTCGAATATAAACTTTACCACAGATGATTCTGGATTATTTTTCTTTGACTTAAGGCCATCTGAGGTTTCTTTCCATGCCGGGGAACTCAGCTTAAGTCATTCCTTGTTAGTCCAATAAAAATTAGATTTGTTTACCTTAACATAAAGAGAATCGCGGTTTGTTCCGAACTTCACATGTCTAATAGCTTACGAGAAAAACTTTGTCAATTCTATATTTCAATAAGGTTTAAGAAGACTTAGGAGAATCCAAAGATCATCTGGGAAGAAACAGACGGAAAGTATTCCTCCCACTTTCCCAAAAAAGACAATAAATTTGACTGAAATCTCCCACAGGTAATATATTTATGGACATCTCTCTTGCAAATGCAGTATAAGAAGTTTGTTGCGGATCACGATAAATGGGGACTAAATGCTTGCACTCATGGCAGTAAGAGAAAGTAATAGTAATCTCTGAATTAAAAAAAAAAAAAATATTTCTTCCTTAGATATAAAATCATTGAAGATGACTTAGATTCGGCAAGATCAAACTGAATCTGAATAACTTCTAAGTATACCATTTCTGGAAGATAATAAACCATTTAAAAATAAATGACTGAGATAAATTCATGAAGCAAACTTTATGTGAATTATATAATCCTATTTTACTGGAAGTAAGGCGATAACACATGGAATTTATAAGAATTAAAAAGAGGGGAGAGTAGACTTGAAAAAATAAAAATTAATTAATAATAAAATAAATAAATAAATTGTACGCGCATATAATTTACGTCCGTTTAATATTATTATTAGTTTAAATTTGCTTTATTAATTTTGAAATGATCCTCAAGCGACATTGTGAAGAACAAACCTCCTGGTCAAATCAAAACCCTGGAGGTAATAATTCTCCCCCCCGTTATTATTTCGCGAGGCTCACATTTAGACGGTAATCAACATCTAAATAGGGTCAAGTGAATCGTCAGCCCAGTAACAGATGATAAGCAGCCATCATTAGTATGACAGTTGTTGATAGTGGTGATGCTGTTGGTATGCCAAAGGAATCATCGTCCAATTCTTCATAGGAACCATGTTTCAGTTCTGAAAACATAAAAAATGAATTTAGTATTTTTTTATTTTTCATTTTTACTTTAGAATTATTTGTAATATGTGAGAAGGAGAATAGATAATAATTTAGGAGTCATGAAGAAGAAATAAATTGAAGAAATTGGAATGAACACTGTATAATGAAATAGTAACACAATACTGCAGGGACTTTACACTGTTAATAGATGTTGGAGACTGAGATAGCGAGAGAATAATAAAGGGAGAGACAGACTGGCTGAGTAATTAGAAAGTAGAATGATGTCTTCTGACTGGCATTAAAAAACTTTTCCCCTGTAGGGCTAGCTCGGCCCTATTTATATGAATTCTCTCTTCCTATTTTGGCCTATGTAGCGAGTAACTAGATTCTTCGGATCTTCATGAACCTTAATGATTCGGAACCCATTTTACATATTGTTTCAAAAGTAATTAACAGTCTGTGGTTATAGCTGACCACATATTAAATAAATTAAGGTACTATAGAATGTTACAGATTATTTGCTTCTAGATTGCTTTCTCCATACATTATAATATTGACAATATAAACGTATGTAATCGAAATTAGGATTTACTACAATCATTTATTTAAACAAGAATGCCACTTTTTCACATGCGAGTACATGTTTGCTCTCCATGAGCGCAAACCAAAATTCTGAAAAGGATTATACTCTCACGTTATATTATAAAATAAGGTAATGCAGCCACTGGTGCCATCTAGGAGAGAAAGCGGAAACCTCAAGTTCTCCTAGTGGCCGCTAGGAAACGCTGGCGGCGAGCTCTCGCTCTTTCTAGAAGAATCGAGAAAGTTCTAAATCCTTCTCCACTAGTATAAATAGTGGGACAACAGAGAGTTTAGAGAGTTTTTTGTTACAAACTAAGTATACGTTTGTGAAACGTGAACAAAGTGAACTTTTGTGGTTTAAACTGTGAATTTATTATTATTAAGTGTTGTATTTATAATTTATTGTGTAAAACAATAAATTGGTGTTTTCCTTATTGAAGTTTAGAGTATTTTATCTGAACAGTCGCACTTAAAACTAGTTGCAGTAGCTAGTTTAAAGGGAAAACCATTACAATAATATATTTTTTCTACAACAGTTAACCCTTCGTTAGTCACGTGGGTGACATATGTCCCTCACTCATTTTCTGGTTTGATATACTAATGTAAATAAAAATGGAGGAAAACTGAAACTTTCCATACCTTTCCTTTGCATACAGTTTTATAACCTGTGCAAGTGAAAATAGACGTAAAAGTTTGCAGTAATTCAATAATTAATTAGACATATTTCTTGGTTGACACTCGTCCCCCAGGTGAGTAGTGGCGTTACTTATTTATAGACGTTAATATTTCTTTTTTTTTTTTTTCATCATATATATGAAAGTATACAATAGTAAACAGCACGTTGCCTTAAATATTGAATATACGTAACACCAGAAGGTGGCCTATGGTACTTTTTTACAACCTTGCATAACTGGAGTAAATGCACTGAGCATCTACAAACATCACACCCCAGATAAATATCAAGAGTTCAGTTCCTCCAAAACTTGAGCTGGGAACTTATTAAGCCCCAGATTGAAAGATGTAGCGAAAATAAACGTCTTCCAACGGATATGATTCGCAGGATGAATGTGTTGCTAGGTCTTCAAGTCGGTACAACCAAAGCGGCGGAAAGAACCGGTTTACGCGGGCGATGCTATTTATGTGGCACAGCGAGAGATAAAACAACAAGAAATGGTGCGATAAATGCGGGAATTGGATTTGTGGAGAACATCTAAAAGAAATTTGTAATAATTGTAACCAGAAAGTATAAATATTTTATCACAATGTAATTTTGGTAAACTTTATAAAATAAACGCTGAAATCAATTTTTTTCTTCATAAAAAACATATAAACACAGTAGAAATTAAAATAAATCCATAAGTTAGGCATTCAATTTTGTTTTATTAGTGGGTGACAAATGTCACGCACGTGAGTAAACTCTTAACTAAATAGAAGGTGACTAACGTAGGGTTAATAAAAAAAAAAAAAAAAAAAAAAAGGTTATAAAAAGAGTATTTCTTCGAGAGACCTCGAAGAAATCGTTGTCCATTGAAAAAAAGGAAGGTTATCCTCAGCAAGATTTTAGAACATTATGTTAAAGTTAAGCAAAATTATATTATGTTTTCTAATATCTAATTTACTGAAATTACTTATTATAATATGTTAAAACAAATCTTTAATTTAAGAATTTCCATTTCACTTTAACATTTCTATTCAAACCTTGAAATTCATTGATTTAAACTATTTTTTTTTTTTTTTTTTTACTGTCAATCTATAAAGTATAAAGTTCAAAAAGTGCAATTTAGCTTCTGATATTTAGTGGCATAATTTTTCCATTAATTAGGGTATTTAAAGAAAAAAGAAAAGATTTTCCCGTTTTAAGAAAACAAAATCAACAAACGGCATCACTAAATACCATAAGAAAATTTTAAAACAATTTTTAATTTTTTTTTTTTTTTGCAAGAGGAAGTATTGCAATCGTATCAGAGTTTCGAAACTTGGGTTTTACCTAAAATACATGTTTTGAAGATTCCAGAGCATCAATTTTTTTTTTTTTTTTAAAGAAATTACCCTATATTTATGTGTGATGTATTTCTTTTGTGTAGATGGTTTACCTCAAAAATGAAAATTGCAGAAAGTTTATACTTGATATTTTGTTTAGATGTTATCAGGTAATAATTAAGTTTAAAAGATTTTCCCACTTTTCTTCAAAAAGAGCTAGAAAGATTTCTATTATGCTTGGTATATGAATTAAACATAAAAATGTAATAAACTCTTTTACGAACATTTTTTATTTGTGAAAAAATCAATTTTAGGATATTGTGAATTAGTTTTCTCCTGTAAAACCGCCTTTTATGCATTTATACACAGTGCGAACTTACATAATATATTATTGGAAAGAAATGAAAGTGTCACAAAGAATTGTATTTTTGAAAAAACTAACCAAAATTTTCTATTCATTTGGGCTTATCATCAAAATTGGGCCAGATATATTTCCATGTTTTGGTTGAGTAAAAACGAGGCTCGATCTTATTCATTCAAAATGGAATATTAAATGAAAAACTGTTCAAAAATATATGGGAGCCCAGGATAATTAAAATCATTGATCATGTCTAGAAACTGCATACATAGAGAATTAGCTAATATGGAGGCTTTTTAATTCCTAGTAATGTATTCAGTTCATTCCTAGGAATGGGCTTACCAGTGCACAATGAGTGCCTTAGCTTCCTACTTTTTGCAGACGATCAAGTGGTGATTGCCCAGGATAGAGAGGATCTGGAATTTATGTTAAGGAGATTGAAAAGCCAGAATGAACAATGGGGCATGAAAATAAATTTTCTAAAAACGGAGTACATGGTGATCGGAGGAAATGTACAAGAAGTTTTGGAAGTGGATGGGTACAGGATCAAAAAAGTGAAAGCTTTCAAATAATTGGGCTCGATTCTAGATGAAGAGGGAGGATGTAGTGCGGAAGTGAGGGCAAGAAGCGGGCAGGCCAAGAAAGCTGTAATAATGCTTCACTCCATCCTCTGGAACACCAGTATATCCAGGGAGAATAAAAGAAGGATCTTCTGTTCCATTATAGAGGAAATTTTACTGTACGGATCTGAGACTTGGACAACCTCAGCCAATTTAATGAAAAAAGTGAATGCTGTGGAGATGGAGTATTGGCGGAGATGTCTAAGGAGAACAAGGGCGGACCGGATAAGGAATGAGGCTATACTGGAGGAAATTGGCATAGAGAAAAGGGTGAATCAAAAAGTAGTGGAGAGAAAGATGAAGCCCCCATGGCCCCCAGACAGGTGGCCGGAAAAGGTGCGGAATTGGATCCCTTCTGGAAGGAGGAAAAGAGGAAGACCAGCACGTCGATGGGACGAAGAGATAGAGGAGGAGATGATGAGGAGAGGACTGAGAGATGGAGATTGGAGGGATAGAACGCTGTGGAGAGAACGTCTGACTTGAGGCGAACTCAATGAGGGGAAACGCCATAAAATTAAAGTAAAACTAAGTAATGTATTCAAAAAAATAGACAGGCAAACAATAAAACGAGTTTGGGGGGGTGAGATGCGAGTTGACGGTGAGATCCCCTCAGATTCGAGTCCAGCAGTGTCTAATTACTTGGTGGATTGTATTCTGCTAAAAGTGGAGCACTCTAATAGCCAAAGGTAGAACGACTTTTCCGACAAATGCAGCGCTCTAGTATTAAAAAGTGGGGGGGGACTTATTTTATGAAATAATTTAACGGCTGTTTTTTCATGCATATGGTTATATTTGTATCTTGTTGTTGTAAACGAAACATAAACGGAGTTATATCACATTTTCAATGAATTAAATGTATGGTGTAATTGTAATATTTTTTGTGTTTCTTTCTACTAACTTTACACTAAATGAAAAGTGAAGCTCATTTCATTCATGTGTAATGGATGCCAGAAATTATATCTTCTTCTTCTTCTTAGTCTGTTCCTCTTATACCACTATAGCGGTGTCGAGGCCCTGCAGAGCTTTCTCCAACCGTCCCTATCCCGTGCCATCTCTTTCCTTCTTTTCCAATCCTAACCTCTGTCTTGGAAACTCTGTTGGACATCCTGTTCCCAAATTCTCCTAGGCCTTCCTCTTTTCTTGGAACATGTCACTCTGGTCTCATATACCCTCCTCGCCTGACTTCCCTCCTCCATTCTCATAATATGTCCTAACCAACGCAGCTGGCTGGTTGCTACGATCTCTGTTGCGGGCTTTACTTTTAAAATTTCTTAAATTTCTTTCTAGAAATTATATCTATAAATATAATTTGAAGAAAATTATGATTTGAAAGAAAAATGCAAGTTGGTTGGCAAAAAGGGTAACACCCAGGTGAAAGACACCGTTACAGAAGAGGTCACAGAACTTTGGTAGCTTTGTCTTTTTGCCCCTTCTCACAGGAGAGGATTTGAACTACGAAGAGAAAGCATTCTTTCAAGTGGGAGAGTCTAAATTTTGCTTAAAAACGGAACAGTCTGAATTATACATTCAGTCAGACCATTTGTCTCAGGAATCACTCTCTTAAATTCAGTGCCAGTTAAAGTGTTAACATTTGAGTTTCAATTAATGTAGCTACTGATTATTTCATTCTGTGTATTTATAAGTTGATTCAAGATTCATAATTAATAATTTCCTTGTAAATTTACTAATTTAATATATAGTTAAATTATTTATTTAAAATAGTGGTTCTTATTCTTTATTACTAATACTTCTTTCTATCTCTATCTTAAACATTCACACATACAAGCCCCTTTACAATACCGCTCGTACTACGCCACGCTACTACTAGACAAACAATACACCATCACCAATTACATTTCACATGCTTTATCGTACAACTGGGATTTTAGATTTTCTCTTTTCTAAAGGAGCTTCTACGTTCACTGTCCGGTTATGGGCAGTATTGTCTGTAATGAGAGAACGTAGGCCAGTGGCTGTTAATCAGTTGACGCGCCTTAATGATAATAATAATAAATTAAATAAAACGAGTTTCATAAAATTAACAATAGCAAATCTAATTAAAAAAAAAAAAAAAATTTAGTTTAACAGTTTATTTCAATCTCTTTATTATAAAAGTTAATAATTTTTTTTTTTTTTTTTCTTAAATAAAATATTCATATGTTTATAAAGAATTTAAGCAGAATAAGTTCTAAGTAAATTTATTTATATAAAGGAATGTCATCTACTTGGTTATTCAAATGATATTCAAAAGATTTACTCAGCACCTTAAACTGGGGAGAAACTGTATTAACTTAACTTAGTTATATAATCAGAAGAAACTCTGTCACATGATGCTTCTCAAATGGTAAGAGTTCAGCAGACTAGTGTTTTTTTTTTTTTTGCTGTTCATAAAATTCAGTTGCACTATTTCTTCAGATTCAGTTTTTATTTTTGCTCCTTTTTAAAATAACATGGATAAATAAGGCAGCGCTAAATCTTTGAACTATTTCTGGACGAGTGAATATAGTAAAAATAAATTGTTTTATTTTTTAATGAGTTTTTTCACTAGAATAAATTTATTGAGAATTTTATATAGCTAGGAAAGGGATTTGAGGAAATTATGAATTGCTTTAGTAAAATTGTTTGGAATGAATGTTGACTGATTAATAATAGGGAAATTCTGGCAGGGTGGATCTACAAGTTGTTGGATTTTCCTGGGAGGATTTCTCAATGTAACTATACTATAGATCGACCAAATTTCTTGGTCTCCGACAACTGAAAAAACTACAACCAATTTTGGACGAAAGTATGAGAAGGCTATCGAGTACATAAAGGTTTAAAAAAAACTTTTAATATAAAATAAATTAAACCAAACAGGAAACAACATTAACCGGAAGCCGGCACTGAGAAGGCTCCGGTCGCCAATGATCGAATGATATCGCGTCATAAATTAAGAAAAACCAAATTATAGTTAGCCTTTTTTAAATTTAGAGTCCTGCCAGTAGTTCATTCCACATTAGTGCTTAATTTTCATAAAATACCCAAGTAACCTTTAATATAATAATAAATATTAATTTATTGGTAAAAAATTCAATTAATTGTGCTGGAACGACTTCATTAAACATCAGAGACATTTTCCGTGGTTGCCGTAGTTTCGGAGGCGTTCGCCCATCTTCAGGGTACGTTTGTCAGACAGTGTGATAACACAGACTTGCACCGAGCAAATTCAGTTTATACACTGACTGGTATTTTTAATTGTATTTTAAAACTAAACTCTTAAACTAGGTCCAAGGGGAGGTAGGATCAGGTGGGTGGGAAAGGAACACATGTCTGGGTTGTTAAAGGGCAAATTTTCCTTACAATGGAAACAACTCGTGGGGGTATAATTTTTAAACTCTGTTGTTGAACGCCCGAAACCGGTCGATGACCACAAAATGAAGCAGGCTACCACGGAAAATGTCTCTGATGCTTTCCAACTCTGCGGAACCAACCACCACAACGACTTTATTAAAAGTTAAAAAAAGTTTCGAATCGACTCGTTTTACCATCGGATTCATTCCAGTAAACTGGAATCCTCTCGAACCATCCAATCTCTCACTCATTTCAATGTTCAAGATATTTTGGTCGACCTATAAACACACTTGCATTGACAATACTACATACTTTACTTCACCGTAATATGTAAAAGATATTGTGTTCAATTGACTGATTTTTTAGCTTACCAACACTCGGGTATATTCATTTTCCATTTCACATATTAATTATGATTATATACAATACACAAACAATCATGAAACATTATAGATCGATGGGATATACTTGGTGGTCACTCACTTGGGCGTATCTTCGGAATATATTTGGGTTTGAAATTGGTAGAAACTAACGTCTTGTATTAGTCTTCTTGGTAAGGTTTTAAGCATTCTGTAATCAAGGAAATTATATCATATGACTATTAAAACCTGAAATAACCTCCCATGAAGAAGCCTAGGCGAGGCAAGACGGTGGCGATATTACCGGGCGTATAGTAAGCATTCTACGATTCTCTTCAAAAGTTTAATTCAAGCCTTCGCTACAAGAGAATGCTACACACTATATAAGTCATCACTTTCCCTCACAATGATGGATCAACACCTCTAGGGAATCAAATCTCAACTTATTGCACCAAAGTCACTGAGTTTCGTCATATTATGAGCGCGCCAATCGATTATTTTAACTTAAAAATGTCAAGAACAATGACAGAAATCTTTGAAATCTTAGAAAACAATTTAACTTTAGTTATAAAGTTTGAATTTATTAAGTTACAAGGCTACCTTTTATAAATAAATAAAGGGATTGCATAAATAAGTTTTATTTACAAATTAACAATGTGTATATTACATTTTAGGCATTATTAAATTATTTTTAACAAAATAATTCCATAAAGAGATTGTTTAATACCTTCATTCATTAATTACCAAGTATCGTGTTCTCGGTTTAAACTAAAATTGGAAGGATTAAAATTATTTAATTATTTACTTAAAGGTAAATTTTAATATAATTAATCTGAAATAACAAAAATTTACATTCCACTTAAAAAAAAAACTGCCACTTCCTTCCATTGTCATTATTGTGTAATCTATTTTAAGATTACCATTTCAAAATTTGTTGCCCAGTTAGATACTTAGGCATCTACTTTTTGAATAGAAAGTAAAAAATTGGTCGATGCATTTTCAGAAAAAATGATGAAATCTTTCAGATTTGTATAAAGGCATGTTGAAGAAATTCGCCAAACAAGCGTTGGATCAATGTAATCAACAGGAGCCGCAGCGTACTTCAACTACGCGTTTCCTCCTATGTCATGTCCACATCATTTATAGACGAAAGGGTTTGAAAAGCTTTGACAGCCAAGCTTACCGCTAGAAGATGTCTCTATATCTGTAATGACATGGCAAAGTCATTGACATCGGCAAAGTACGCCAAAGAAATAATCAACAAAGGGTGAAAACGGTAACACTGTTGGCCGCCGACAGCCGCGGTCAACCAAACAAACACAAAGCCTTTTCATCAATTCTCACCTCAAAGGCAGGCACCGCGATAAGTATGGCCACTAAATAAGGTCAGAAAACTACGAAGGTCGCACAAGGCCGCACACTAAGACAGATATCTTGGTGTGAGTGTGAACAACAGTATATAAAAACCCTATGATATACGACGAAGGGATTATTATATCATCTACGACCAAACTATACACGAGCGGCAATTCACAGTTATATTCAACTTATCATTCTCGTAGTTGTGCACTTTAGTTCGTTATTTTAACCATTCTAAATTATCATCTTCTATTTATTATTAAGTATTTTATTATAGTTATTAGTTACCATTTATCACGTTTAAATTATTGTTAAAATACAGTTTATTTTTATATAAAAAACCGTTTAATAATTCGAGCACTAACTTCCAAATCTCTCAAAACTAACTTCCGCCCTCTTCAAGACATCTGCTACTCCAGGAATCACACATCAAACGATTCCATTACATCTAATATCTGATTCCATTACATATCCCACCAAGTAGAAATGGGAATAATAGGCCAGCAAACTGACGTTTTTGACAAATCGCCAGATCAACGTCGAAGAATAAAAAAAACAATGTCAAGATCAACCTTCATGGGTTAAGACAGAAGAGCTAAACCAACATTTTAAGAAACATAAACAGTTACCAAGAAGAAAACGGCCAGTCAAGCTTACTGTGGAGTCGACAACACATCTCTTAAAGAGTTATTTAAGAAACTGCTTGAAACAAGCAATCAACTTTTTCAACTTACTTTTTCACCAAAGCACTCTTATAGCCACAGGGGTTTCACTAAGCTAGCTATATCAGCTGATCTAGTTTTACAACATCTAGAGTTCTAACCAACTATATCAGCCAGTACTACTATTATACGTTCATCAACAACATCATAAGGGAAGGGATTAGCTCAGTGGTAGCGCGCTGGACTAGTATCGCGGAGATCACGGGTTCGAATCCAGCCGTGCTGCCCTTAGATTTTCTTTCCTAGGAGCCCCTACAGCTCACTGTCGGTGATGGACAGTGTTGTCTGTAACGGGAGAAACACTGTCCGGAGGCCGGCAGTGCACTGAGAAGGCTCCGGGCGCAAATGACCACAGATGTTGAGACGCCTTTAAAAAAAAATCATAACTCTTTGCTCGGTCACTCTATCCCATATTTACTCTTTCTTCTCACAGGTATCGTAAAAGACTAAATTGTAAGTACATGTCAGATTCAAGTTCATCACCATCAATTTTTTGCTACCATTACTGTGGTATGCTAGCTTACGGAATTTTCGAGATTATACCCAAAATGGAATTTCAAGTTATAAATGGCTGTGTTTTTTCATTTTTGAGTTGTGCTGTTTAGATAAGTGCCACCCGTTGCACATATTTATAACATATCAGAGAAATTACAGCTAAGAGAAAGCAACATGATTCAATGTCATTAGTATATTGGCTAAATCTCATCCAAACTGGTAAATCTCATGTAAAACAGTTTCACCATTAAATTAAACATAACCGAAATGTCAGTATTATGGTGCGTACACTAATTTGCTACATAATAGTATTCATTAGTTTATAACGAGTTTCTAGTTATATTGCTTTTACATTTATATTTTAGTGGAAATGTTGCTAAAACTATCTAAGTATAGAATGTTACGCTATCCATCTAGTGGATTCAGTGAAGTTGTTAGTACGAATAAAGTGCAGAACAGATTGGTCTAATCAGTCACGGATCAATCAACTTAGTTTAAAATCAATTCAAATGCTTTAGTTTCATTCAAAACTATGGATAATATTATAATGGAGTGAGAAAGAGAGAGTATTAGAGAAAATGAATTTTAAGATATGAGATAGAAATAAAGTAGATAATATGCTGAACACTGTACGATGAATAGATCACACAAACTGCAAGGATTTTATAGTTAAATAAAAGTTAGGTAGCGAGAGAATAAATAATAAAGAGACAGCCTGGCTGAGTTATTAGAAATAAGTAGATAGATTGCTGACTGGATATACTGCTGTAAAACTGACGCGAACTGTTCTGCTGACGCTCTATTTACATGAATCAAACTCTCCCTCCCTAGTCTGTTCTAGGTGGGAAGTAACTAACATTTTATTCATTTAATGTCTGCTTCTTCGCTTTTCGGATCCTATGAATCTTTAATGATTCGGATCCTATTACAATATATATTTCAACTATTTTTCACTGCAATATTTTGTGGTTAATTTTCTATTATATAAGTTTTGATAATAATCGATACAAGTCACGTGTCACTAAATCAAGATGCATGTCCTCGTTTGGAATCTAAACTTTAAAGCCCTTAAAACCTTGTCACTGGTAGCAGTCCTATTGCAGCCTAACAGGTACCGCTAACAATACCAGCGCAATGTGTTTACCTAATTAATAATTTCTTTACGTATAAACTTTTTAAGTTAATATTAAGTGAACCGATGACAAAGTCGTGTTGGTACCAGAGAATGGTTATCCCTGTCTGGCGGTTCTGCCCTCTAGACTCTTTTAGGGGTGGGATCAGCTTCCTTAAAAATATTGCTTACAAAGCTGATTAATAGAAGAGAGTGGAACAATGAATCTTCTTAAAGAATACACCATTAGAAGGTATACACGGATGGCGCGATGTCTCCTGAGGGTATTGGAACCGAATTTAACGGCCTAGAAAAACAACTCCCAATCAATGGACAAATTTCTTCCAGTATATCCTGGCGGAAATTCACTCAATCAGATTTGAAGTGTCCAGTTTAATTTCGAAGGGAGTTATTGGAATCAGAAGATTGTAATCCTCATCCGGTAGTCAGGCACTGAGCTCATGTGTTATTAATTCGAAAATTAGATCGACAGACTTAATGAGGTGGACAGAAATAATAAGAGTTACACCCCTTTTTTGGTGGCTATTTAGAAGATAATGAGATGGTTGAAACTGTAGCAAGAAAGGCGAAGTAATCCCTTTACTGGGGCTGTAGACTATTTTAAAATAAGCAAACATTCTGTCCAAAAAGCGCTCAGAAATGTGGTAATTCCTGGACTGAGACAATTCAAGACTAGTTAAGGATAGCAGAAATTCTGAGGCTTGCATTAATGTGAGCAAAAATACCTCCTTCCCATTTATACCATATTTCTTACTCTCTGTAAAATTATGAGAAATTAATCTATTTAATTCAATATATTTTAAGTTAATTACTTTTTCTTAGAATTCAACAATTGCTAATTAATCATTCCTTCATAAAGGTAAAGTAAAAGCGATTATTAAAATTTAATAATTCAAGCAAAATAACTTGAACGCTCTTTATTAGAAACACTATTTAACTATATTACTTTGTTTGTTACAAGGATAATGACAGCTCTTATGCTATCTAACGGAAATGAGAAGTCTTTGGAAGGGAAGTTGGGTAAATAGCGTAGCGATTACTTCACTCTCATTTTCATTGGCAACCTCTTTGTAATTAAAAGCGTGCAATATTTTAAACAGAATAAATTGTGTTTTAAATGTTATATTTGAAATAAATTATTACTTTTCGGTTTATTATTATTGCTATTTAAAGGTTTAGAGGCTTGAACAATATTTTATTAGAGATTAATTCCGCTCAAATAGACATATTTTCAATGAGATATCAACTGCATTTATAAATTAAAATGCAGATTAAAATCAAGGTGCTAAATTAAAATGCAGAAGGTGCTGGTCTATTTTACTTTAATTTGAAATAATGTTCCATCGTTAAACTAGTGAATGATTTCTACTAATTATTGTACAATATTCACAGTTATTATTAAAAATGTTTAAAAATCATATAGGTAAATCTTACCTCCGGTGTAACACGGATTGCAGAATGGATGTTCAGTCTGGAGATTAATTGGCAATAATTCTTCAAGAATTGATCATTGATTTTCAGGCTAAGGTTTATGCTATATTTTGTTGCATTTCGGGATGAGCGGGTATTTAACACTCATTTAAAAGGTGTTCGGCAGCTGTGCAGAAGAAGCTGAGTTCAGGTGTCTTCATTTTATTTTGTTCTAGATGGCTAGAAGAGCTATCACTCTCTATGGATGTATTTCTAGCCTGGGTACCAGGTCGTATGGGAATATTGAGGAATGAGAGGGACATATGTTTGACAAATTAGACGCCATCCCTCCCTCTCATTGGTCTTGGAGCCTGATGTTGGTCTGTCTTTGATACCTGTCTGTCAAGCTACCAAAAACAGACAGCTTCACAATATTGATTCCCGCGAATCAGCTCAGTGAGTTCGGGACTCTAAGATGCTTCATTGGGAGGGTCCGCTCAGGGCTATTAGTGAGATGTTTCTCTACTATTCACGGACCTCTCTCAGCCCCAGACGGCTGGTTCTCTTACTGGGCATTGTGGTTTAGAAAAACACCATTACATAAATGGGCCCATGTCAGACTCCATGTTGTAGACTTTGTGAGATGAGGAAGAAACACACATCCACCTTATGACACATTGCTTGAGTTGTGAGGTAATTAGGTTCAGGATCTTTGGACGAAACAGGATGTCTGTTGAAGAGCCTATTTCCACTTCGAGTTATTGTCCTATTTATTCGGACTGTTATATATCTTCAGTAGATTACGACCAGATCTAGTTTTTTTGTTCTATACCTATTTCTTGTTGTTTATATATGGGGTAACCATATGATCGTAGAGGCTTTGTCGTTCCCCACTGACGAATAATAGAAAGTCTTATTCAATATCTTTGGGGCATAGGGATTCCTTGCTATTCCTGGAAGTTATTTCAGGTTGACACGTCATGAACTTTTGCAACACAGGAATGGACGATTCATTTCACTTTATAGTTCTTGCCTCTTTTAATATAACTGCATGAATATTCCTGTATTCCAGCTCCGTGACATAGCATAGTACCTAACAGGCTATAGCAGCATATAATCTCTTTAATGGTCAAATTAAAAAAAAACGACTTTAAACTTTGATCCCTGTACCAAATCAAAGATTTTGCGTGGGCTATTGCGAATGTTGATCAGATGCATTGGCGGCAAGAGAATCCACTGAACAAATCCTTAGTTACAATGTTCATTAGTACCTATAAAATATTTCTCTTAGTATATTTTTTCATTCTTGTTATATGCTCAGTTCTGACATTAAAACTGCCAATCGATTACTCTTGAGAGTGAGTGAAAGTGGAGTGAAGGGTCGGTAGAATGGAACAGGAAAGTAATTGGTCTTTCGGCGTATTTTGAATTCTTACTATATTCCGAAACTATTAACCATTCAAACTTTTAGTTAAACAATTATAAGCATATTATTTTTTGTAAACAAATATTTTAATTTAATAAATAAAATAAACACATTGGGAAGGGATTAGCTCAGTGGTTAGCGCGGTGGACTCGGGTTTGAGTCCAACTGTGCTGACCTAAATTTTTTCTTCGTAGGAGCTCCTACAGCTCACGCTGATGGACAGCGTTGTCTGTAACGAGAGAACACTGTGCGGAGGCTGGCAGTACACTGAGAAGGTTCCGGGCGCCAATGACCATAGATGCGCCCTTAAATTAAAAAAAAAAAACAAAAACAAACAAAACTAAATACAAAGATAATTAAGCAAAACAAATTGAATGTGTAAACTACCCCATATTTTATTTTTTACAATAAAGAATCAAGAACATAATTGGAATGTAGTTATTTATACCCAGCACATATCTATTACTCGTATTTAAGGATCAACAGTGCATGAATGTAATCTATCTACATAATAATTTGTAGGGAACCCGTTTAGTATTAATTAAGTGGTGCAGAATTTTTGTGAACCATAACTGGAAAATGCTTTGGCGGTATCACTTTTTAACATAATTTTAGTTTCAAGAAAAGTATCTTATTCAAAATAAAGAAAATAAATACCGCTAAGCTATTAAACATTTTCTACTTATAAGACTTTTATTTTAGAACATAGTTCTAGATTAGTACATTTTATAGAAATAGTTTCTAGATTATTTAAGTTTACATCAACACAAACAATAAAATAAATTTTTAAACTTAAATTGAATCCAGCAGGCTCATCGTGTTGTAGACACCATCGCTACTTCGCTTGAACTAAAACAGTTCTGTGCCGGCGTATTCTTAGATGCCTCTCAAGCTTTCGACAGGGTATGGCATGAAGGATTGCTGTGCAAACTAAGCGCTATCTATCCACTACTTACTATCTCATTCTTAACTCCTACCTCTCAGACCGATTCTTACAAGTAATTCATGGCACTTCTCAATCTTCTATCCATCCCATTCTCGCTGGAGTACCACAAGGAAGTGTTTTAGCTCCCCTGCTCTATACTCTCTACACAGCTGACTTACCTTCACATCCCAATACCTTTATTTACACCTTCGCTGCAATCCTTTCCACACATACTGATCCTACTCTAGCAGTTCGTTCTCTACAATCCCACCTGAAAACTTTGGAATCCTGGCTTCAAAAATGGCGAATAAAAATCAACCCACAGAAATCCATGTACATAGTCTTTACACTAAAACGAAAAACTCTTGCCCCTGCCTACTTGTATAACTCACCTATTCCCTCAGCAGACCATGTGCGGTACCTTGGACTGTACCTGGACAAGCTACTTACTTGGAATCCACACACAAGACTTAAACGCATTGAACTGCATAATAGATACAAGCTCCTAAAGAGACTACTCGACCAACGCTCAAAGCTAACACTTAACACAATAAAAGACGACTGTATCTATCTCTTTTGGCTCCTATATGGACTTACCGAACTCGAACTTTACGGAACTGCAAAATGATCTAACATTAACAAAATACAGACCCTACAATCTAAGATCCTCCGCCATATCCTAAACGCACCCTTTTTTGTCAGTAATCTAACTATCCCACAATGACCTCAAAATTCCATTCGTTTCTAAACTTGCCAAAACTCATTACAATAGCTTCCATCATAAACTCCTATCACAACCTAACCCTTTAGCTGCAAATTTATCGTCAACGACACTTCCTTCTAATCCTCACAGACGGCTGAGGTGCCGCTTGATGTGACCACGTGACCAATTGGTCGACTAGTGATGGTCATCACGAATATCACGCCATTTGTATATTGTTCATACATCACATTTACTTGTTGTTCCTTATAGAACAGTTGTAAATATTCAATAAAAAAGTTATAAAAAAAAAAAAAAAATTGAATAGTGAATTGTAACATTTTAAATTTTGTATTCTACAATTAATTTGGTGGTTTTGTTTTTTGTAGTAAAAATTAATAGTTTAGGTTAAAGAATTTATTTGGATTGTATTTATTTCTATAATGCTTTCTTAACATGCTGCCAAGGAAAATTTTTGCAATCTCTTGGATGAAATCCGAATTTTTAGATAATATTTTAAGGATAGGTTCTTGAAATCGTAGGATTTTAACTTGAATTTTGACTCGAAATAGTCTGAAATATTTGAAATATGCATTACTAATTAATAGCACTATTATAAGTTAAATTTACTGCTTAATTATAAACTTCTCACACTTTTAATTATAAACTTCTTACAGGAACTTAAACTGACCAGTGCTTAAACTTAAATTGGTTTTCTTCAGAATTCAAAAAAAATAATAATTTATAAATTTGATATCGATGTGCTTCGTTTCAAATAAATTTGTTTCATCAATTGTAAAGAAAAAAAAAAAAAAACGTGGCAAACGATATAAATTGTCTTCATTCAATTTAATTGAAAAATTGCGATACTAAAAAAAATATATATATATAAATAACATTCGAAAAAAAATAATAAAAAAGAATGAGGGGAGAATTTTAAGTTAGTAGGTAGAGGCAGAACAAATAATGAAAACTGAATTTCCTCTCACAAAAAAAAGAGATATACTTTTCCTAACAAATATTTTTAAAAAATAAATAAACAATCAAATATAAACAATCTAAAAAAAATAAATATTGCCCTTTATTTAGACAAGAACTGAAAAATAAATATAAAATTTTAAATATGAAGACCACGGATCAAATCGAGTGGAAAACATGATGAAAAACTGTATACACAATACCATGATAAAGAGAAGAAAAAGTTTTGTATTTTTTTTTTTTTTTTTTTTTTGAAGAAAGTAGAACCGAATTGATTTTGTTTTTTGCAAATAATGAATATCTATTAAAAGTGTCAGAAGAATTGGCGTGTAAAAACCCATGTTAGCGTGGGTATTTGTAATTTAAATTTCATTAAATGCAAAACTTAGCCTATTCCCACCAGCAGTTTGTTGAAAACTGGAGGTGCAAAGACAAAATCCATCATTGTTTTGTTTACTTTAGTTGCTGATTGAGTTCCATCAGAGTGGTAGTCAGTTGCAGGCATTTTCTAAACGAATTTACTGGCGAACGACGACAATAAAATCAGTGCGACAAAACTAAAGAATAGATAAATACCTGTTTTGCTTTTCAATTTTTTTTTTTGCTAATTGTTTATTATAAAAACCAAATTGTAAACATTAAACAATGAAGAATGATATTGAAATAAAAAAAAATTAAAAAAATCATAAACGAGTGAATGCTTATCTATTTTAATTTTTTTTTTTTTTTTTTGGAACACAAGTCTAGTAGACCCTGTTAGGAGAATTCTAAACCATTTTGTGAAATTCTGTAAGATCTTTCTACTTATTTTCATGATTAAATATGGACTTGAATAATTTTATATGTTAGTTCATCATTTCTTGTAATGTAGGAAACGATTAAACAAGATGAAATTGTGGCGAAGATATATGCACCAAAATGCCTATACCACGCTGCATGAATAAAGTGGGTCCCATTTATCTTTAAGCGTAGAGTTCATGCATGAATCCCTTACTTCCTATCGGGGCGGTTGTTAGTGTAGTGGTTATGAGCATGGACTGTAAGTGGGAGGACCCCAGTTCGAGTCCAGCGTATAATAAATTTTATATTTGTTTAAAAATGTTATTAGTAAAGTAAGTGCTTTCGCCCCCGTCCACGACACCTAATTTGGTAGTTGGACGTTAAGCCCGCCTGAATAAATAGGCATTATTTTACTTTTACTTTACTTTAAAACTTCCTATCAGGCTAGGAGAGAAAAACAAAATCTGGTGTGAAACACTTATACAACTTTCCCTTGATGCTGTTAATAAAATTATATAGAAATTAATTTTTTTTTAAATTCAAATTTTTCTACTCATTTGTCGTTACACAAATATAAAGATATTAGAAATGATTATACTGTAATCCACATAAAAGTGCCAAGAACATTAAACCAACCTAATATTACAAAATTAATGCCACAAATGCCACGGAATTATATCAAATCACATTTTTTTTTTTTTTTTACAGATAAATGTGATTGTTTTTAAATCTTTCAATTAGCGTTTCGAGTTTAAATGAGATTGCGCCCGCAAGGTGTAACTGTTGCATGCAGTTACTTAAGGAGACAGCGACCACACGGATTACCACACCTCAGTACTCCATCAGCACTTCGTATAGAACAGTTCACAATACACTTAAACTACATACACTCTACACTTTACAGACAAGAGCATAGGACAAGGACAAACTAGGGTCTCCGCCCCTAGTTAACTGGCGAAAGCCAAGGAAGAAAGAAGGGATTAGCTCAGTGTTTGCGCGCTGGACTAGCAACGCGGAGGCCCCGGGTACGAATTCAGCATGGTGTCTTTAGATTTTCTCAGCCTAGAAGCCTCTACAACTCACTGTCTGGTGATGGACATTCGTCCCGTGATACCCCATTCCTCTTGGTACCAGGGGGTGGCCAACCGGGGTTTAATTTATATTGCGAGTCTCCTCCCGCTCAACTCATAACCACGGTCATTTAAGTTGTTGCTTAAAACATGGCCACTACGAATCCAACCTCAATTGCATGCAATTTGCTTGGAAAATGGTCTCCAAAAAGGCCCATTTGAAAAATGAAAACTATTCATCAAAGACGTACTTCTGGTTGATAGATTGTGGCTGAAAACTTCTTGTTAAATGCAGCCGTAGTTCTATATTTCAACTCTAACGAGCTAGCGTGACTGATCGTGACAGATTCCATCTACTCATTCCTGTCCATTGCCCCAAGTACAGGGGTTCAGTAACCCAGGATACTTACGCAACCCTGCAAGGAGAAAGGATCAGGATAGGATTGGTCGGGGTGAAGGATTCCCCAACTGGAGAGCCAGGGGCTGATTGCACCCCGATGGGTGGGTAATGGTGACGCCCTTCCGGTGATGGGCAGTGTTGTCTGTAGCTAGGGAACACTGCTTGGAGGCCGGCTGTGCATTGTGAGAAGGCTCCGGGGAACACAATATATCTTTCAGATCGCAGTGCAATAATCCCCTACAACAATCTACATCTACATCTAAATGAAATTGTAGTTGTTGCCGAAAAAAATCCAAAAAAACTTACCAAACCAATTCGGTTAACCGAGTTTCTTCAAATTTGAAATTCTAAACAATGCTTCTAATGTATATTAATTTTATATAGATGTCAGAGAATCATACATTTTATTAAAGTGATACTTTGAAGGGAAAGCTTAATGCTATTGTTCCCCCCGAGCCACCACACAAAAACTCAATTTTCCCTGGAAAATGTTACAAATAAAAGTGTGTTTAGGATAGTATATGAAGTTTAATGAAAATCGTTTGGGGCCGTTTTGGATTTGAAAAATGAAAACTATTCAGCAAAGACGTACTTCTGGTTGATAGATTGTGGCTGTAAACTTCGCGTTAAATGCAGGCGTAGTATCTAAACGGAATATTTAAGTTAAAGCTTCCTCAAATTTTTCGTTTTTGAAATATATTGTTTACACAAACACACACACACATATTTGTTGTGGTGGTTGGTTCCGCAGAGCTGGAAAGTATCGGAGACATATTCCGTGGTAGCTTGCTTCATTTTGTGGTCATCGACCGGTTTTAAACGTTCGCTCATCTTCAGGATGCTGCGTTTGTCAGACAGTGTGATAACACAGATTTGCACAGAGCAAATTCAATTTATACACTGACTGGTCTTTTTTAATTGTATTTTAAAACTAAATTCTTAAACTAGGTCAAAGGAAGGTGGTATGGTCATGGTAGCTGGGTGGGAAAGGAATACCTGTTTGGGTTTGTTAAAGGGGCAAATTTCCCCTTAAAATGGAAAAAACACGTGGGGGTGGGGTCTAATTTTTTTAAACTTTGTTGTTGGAGGGTGATTCACTTGACAATTAAATAATCAGAATAACTTTAAAATTAAATTAAATAATGATTTCAAACTAAAACAATTTAAAATTAAACGATTAAAATAATAAAAATTAAATATACATAAACATAAAACAAATAAAATAATCAAACCAAATAAATAGCCAAGCAATATATATGAGCAGGTTGTTTGATGACATTAATTATTTATAACTATGTAATATATATATATATATTACACTACATACATATACTAAACACATACCATACATATATACCACATATATATCTACCCTACCATATGTATATTGTACATATTTATATATGTATTATATGCCGGTGTGCGGCCAAGGCTTAGACACTTGTTGCAAGCTGATTCTATAATTGAAGTATGTCATTCAGTAATTAAGAAAAACTATATATTATAAATTCTGTAACATATTATTTCCATTAGCAAATTACCAATATTTATCATTATTATTCAACACAAATAACAATTTAAGAAGTAAAACTATTTTGAACGTAGAAAATACTTAGTAAATTGAAAGTAATTCAATTAATTATTTTTCTTTTCTTTTTTTTTTTGTTCCAAAACTAAAAACTTATTAAAACTGGACGAAAACTTTTCATTAAAATTCAATATTTTCTAGAAAAGTTTTATATTATCTCACACAAAGATTTGGAATAGAAATGGTTGGGTGAACTTTTTCTTGAAGCAATTAATGACAGGAAGTTGCAGCAAACTTTGTATTTTGGACGTTAAGTTTTAGAAATATTAATGAATTTGTTTGAAATCTTATTTTATTTATTTATTTTTTTTTAAAATTTTTGTGCTATAATTACTGATTTGTGCTGATTATCTTGAGTATAATTAACACTTGCCCCTATTTCATTTATTACGCTCCTAATTATTACATTTGCCATTCACAATTTCGCCATCATTTGAATTTATGTTTGTTAACGTTCGTCAAATGTTACTTAATCAAACGCAATGCTTTTCTATAAAATTCAAGTTCAATATACTAGGAGCATATTGTATATTCTTGTTCCATTTCAATATTGTATATTCTTGTAGGGGATTATTGCACTGCGATCTGAAAGATCTATTGTGTCCCCTAGAGCCTTCTCCAATGCACAGCCGGCCTCCAAGCAGTGTTCTCTAGCTACAGACAACTCTGCCCATCACCGGACAGTGAGTTGTAGAGGCTCCTAGGAAGAGAAAAACTAAGGGCAGCATGCTGGATTCGAACCAGGGACCTACGCGTAGCTAGTGCAGCGCGCTACCACTGAGCTAATCCCTTCCTTCACCCTTGACTTTCGCCAATTACTGTGTACTGTGTGTGTTTGTCTTGCGTGTAAACTGTGGAGTGTATGTAGTTTAAGTGTATTGTATACTGTTCTGACGAAGTGCATGGAGTACTGAGCTATGGTAACCCGTGGGGTCGCTACTCCCCAAGTAATTGCATGCAACAGATACCCCTTGCGAGCCATATGACCATATATGCGAGCGTATATTTCTACTTCTTATATTATATTAAGATAAATTGAAATCATTGCTAGTATTCCAAATTTTGGAACTGCTGCAAAGATTTTCCTTTAAGTTGGAATGGTCACTGCATAGATATAACCGCCACTTTGCTAAGAGTTTGAGAATGTCGACACTGTTAGATAAACAAATATAATCCCATCTATAGTGATGGGAACAGGTAAGTTGTTGTGGTTGGTTCCGCAGATATTTTCCATTATAGCCTGGCTTCTTTTAGTGGTCATCGACCGGTTTCGGGCCTATCATCAGGATGTTTATTGGCAAACAGTGTGATAACATATATTTGCATAGGTTATCACACTGTTTGATAGAAAACATCCTGATGATGGGCTAACCCTCGAAACCGGTCGATCACCACAAAAAAAAGCACGTTATCACGGAAAATATCTTTGAATAGGTAAGTGGTAGCGTACTGGAATCTTACGCGGATGTCCCGGGTTCGAGTCTAGCTGAGCTCCCCTTAGATTTTTTCTTGCTAGGAGCCTCTACAGCTCACTGTCCGGTAATGGACAGTGTTGTCTGTAACGATGAAACACTGCCCGGAGGCCGGCAGTGCATTGAGAAGGCTCCGAGCGACAATAACCACAGATGTTGACGCATCTTAAATTAAAAAAAAATGAAATCCCATCCACCTCTACTTGTTTGTAATGGAAACCAAACTAAATGTTTTTTGTCAACACTGCAAGTGTATAGAAAAACTTCCGTCATCTAGCACTGTAATAATAAACTGCACAGCAGAAAAAGTTGTATGAGTGTTTCACAACCGATATTCTTTTTTTTTTGCCGTAAAACACGTGTCGCATTCGTCCTTATAAGTAAAAATGATGTAACACGTATACATGTATACATTTGTCCGCAAAGGTTAGAGATAATTGCAGTTAATTTTTCTTGTTACAAATTCCAGAAATATGGTGAAACATTACAGAGGACAGCTAACCAAAAGTTCTCTAATGAAAATTAGCAATCTCCCCACATTTTGCCGTCCATAGGTTGTTAGAAAAAGAGAGTGAATAGCTTTTAAAATAAATAAAGCCGATTGAAATTTATCCAAAAATACCAAATACGACTGGAAAACAGAAGCATATAAAGTACAATAGGTTACATTGTTACAGTATTTTAATTGACATACATTTTGCATGTCAATAAGCTAATCACCATTTGGAATTTTAGCCTCATCAGGAATTATTTAAAGGTAATGCTATAGATAGAGATAGAGGTAAAGGTAACACAACCAGCATGTTCCCAGTTGTATAGGGGATTGAGCGAGTTGAAAGCTGGTGATCTCTACTCGTAATCAGAAAGTTACTAGTGGTTGGTTGGTTGTTTCACGCGCAGATAGAGGATGAAACAAGTGTGAAACATTCAGCAGCAAAGCTAGAATGAGATTGACCGAGTTTGGTCACCCGTAAAACAGACTGCTAATGCGGACATTTTCCCATACCAAACAACGTTTATATCTAAAAAAGCATTAACACACAAACCTCTACTAGCCCAATAGTGCGCCGTTATTATTGGATTTATTTGGCCTACTTTTTTTCTACGTTGCACTCCATTCATTTGTCTTTTTACTCGATAAATAATTTTATTTTACACATTAGATATTTATGATTTTTACAATTAATATGAAAGTAATTAAAGGGAATTGAAAAATAATAATAATTATAACTGAAATTCATTTATCATCATTGCGTATGTTTAAACTTGTACATATTATATACAGATATTACAATGTGAATTGTTGCTATTCAAAATGTTTTATACTTTGTTTGGAACTCTGTTGTTTGTTTGCAATATTAGCTGCAGAACTCGTCCACATTCCAAACGAAGTAACAAATGAATGGCATTAAAAGTGACATTATGAAGTGTGCATTTTGGTTATTTTCATACAAAGTTGCAACAATGACGAACAACATATGAAAATGCAGGCATAATTTAAGTTTCCACTTTGTTTTACATTGAACTGCTTTAATGCCAGGTTGGTAAACTACTAGTTTGTCAGTTGTCAAACGTGGCATTGATCAATGCATTGGTTTTTTTTTTCTTTCTATGCAGCTAAAAGGTTCCCAACAGAAAAGATCATATATTAAATCAGAATTTTGGTTCTTTTTACATCTAATACCCAATTTTTATATGATCCGAAAGACCTACTTACCCTTATATAGGACGTCCCAAGGTATATGGATAACGACTTTTTCTCGGAAACTAAGATAACTAGAAAATAACTAAAAAACTAAAAAATACGTGTCCCCGTAATGCGTAAACCAAATTTCCAGAAGCGAGATATAGGCACCAACTTCATTTTTTCAAATGGGGAGGTGTGGTTTTTATTTAAGAAATAGATTTCTCTATTTTTTTTGTAAGAAAAATTTACTTGAACGGTTTTTTTCTGTGAGCGATATTTTACAAGTTATGAAGGAAAACATGATTCTTATAAGAAATTTCAAAATAATATTATAACGGTTTTTTTGATTGAATAAGAAGAAAAGTACAATTTTATTATAAATTTTACTTCTCATTAAATACAGATCTTGCTAGAAATGGCCTCCACCATTAGAGATGTATTTCCTTGGCCTTTGAAATAAGAATGATATAATTTGTAATTATCAAACATTACAATTAATCTAGCTTATTGTTTCACTGAATGATTTGTTTGAACTAATTACAAACAAGAAGCCTCTCTAGCATTTAAATATCAGATTTAATTAATAAACATGGCTGAACTAATTATAAACATGTAATATACGTGTTGGCATTTCACTGGGTTACCAGTACAGTTAATAATAAACTTACTAGTACTTTGGATGCCAGCATAGTTAACAGAATTTACTTTGTTTGTTAACATTTATATTTGTTATTGTGAAAGCAATGTAGTTATTAATTGGACGGATGGTTGGTTGCTTTAATGATATCTGATATCGAGAATAGTTCTGTAATGGTGAATCGTTGGATACTGGATGAGGGTAAGAAAGCACTATGAACAAGAATCACTATAAAGTCGTCACGAATCATTTACCTTCCCCGCTATACCCATATAATAAATAACATGACCTTTGAATGTAAACAATTCCATTCCACTATTATCAACCAATCACAGGCGATTGAACTTAGTAGTATCTTTCACTAAAGTTAAAACCCAACTTTAAACTCAAGTTTAAAAATTAAAGTTACGTAATAAAAAGAATGTTTAGAAAACCCCCAAAAAATGATAAAAAAAATTATAGTTGAGGAAATTCTGCCATTTCGTTTTGCGTTCTCTCGCTCTCTCAAAGTTAAAAGAAAACCCAAATAGAAACAAAGTTTCCTTTTAATCCTTCTCTGTACTAATGAACTAACAAATCCATGTTCTTAATAAATCATATATTATTTGCCATTCAAAAGCTTCTAAAATGTTCACTCAAGTCATTGGACTTTATTTTATATCTTCGTTAATATAATTCCGGACCGTGGGAATACTTAAAAAAAGCCTGAGGGAATAGCTGCATGATTGGACGATCTTACAGGTAATTTGATGCAGATGACCTGATGGATATCCGAATATGAATGGCAACTATCCGATATTGTCGGTTTAGTGCAGGTGAATCAATTCTTAAAGAAAGAAGTGTCAAGAAAATCAAGCCAGTAAATTCGCAACACAAAAGCTAGGCTTAATGTTACAATACCAACCGCAGCAAACTCCATCTTCGTGCCTCCAAAAGCACTTTAACTACGCATTACACCCACCTGAAAAGGCTATTGTAGTGTTTTGGCAAATGAGTTTCAATTTGGACAGCCAAGTATACTAGAATAAGCTGTCTCTAGCTCCCAAGAGAGACATGGAGCTAGGAGAAATGGAAATAAAAAGCCGCCGACCACTTCAAGGTTTTACGAGTAGCCGCCAGATTAACAATTCTCGAGATCAACCTTGAATGGTCCTCCAAACTCCACACTAAGTTAATCCACCGCTACCATTCTACATTCATCACTCTTTGTTCGGTCATTCTACCTTCTCTCGTCACTCCGTAAATCGTTAGTATAAATTACGAATTCAATGTTAGTTTAGGTGTTCACATTTCACAACCACCATATTATTCTGCTACCATTAGAGAAGAATTTACAAAGTATATAACTTTTATATTAGATTAATATTAAAGTTATATAATCACTTGTCCTACGTATAATAAGAAAATTAACTCACATTAGATCCCTGCAGACTCCAGAAACATATTTTTCTCTATTTAAACATTTTCTAAGCAGTTTTTCTCTAGTGAATTTCCATTCTCCTTATTTAGTGTTTAAACCTACTATTTATAATGGAAGTGATCATTGATCTTGTTAATGCTATTACCCAAGCAAGTAATAGCAGTTTACCTGCTTGGGTCCCAATGGACTCAATACCATCATTAGTTATGCAACAGTCTTACTATTGTGAACAAAACCATTGCTACAATATTATCTACTGCTTCTATATACATTTGTATATTAATTTATTATATATTACCCGCATATACATATATTTATATATTATATATTTTCAAAAAAATAACCGCTCACAAATTATTTACTAACGAAGTGGAGTTCGTTGAATTCTATGGGATAAGAACGAAACAGTTTGTGATAGTAATGTTCGTGATACCTGTAGTGAAGAAGAGTATGTTTTGAAAAAGTAAGCTGATGTATGTGTATCAATAATTAGAGACAGAGCGACAGAAATTGTAGTGAGGGAGACGTCAAAAATCGGACAAAACATGAAAAAAAAATCAATTGGGACAACCTACATATATAGTTTAATAACAAATAAATATGTACTGACGCAAAAGAATGAGTTAATGTCAATATGTTTTATTTTATGATGTATATAAACCAAAAATTTTTAAATCAACATTTGTGCAATATTAAAGCAATATTACTGTAAATAATTTTTTTTTTTTTTACTTAATATTACCTATTTCTGGTAACTGAGAGTGTGTAATAAAAATGCAAAATAAAAATCAGTTTGATCTAAATAAATGACGAATAAAAATATATAAAAAGCAATTATTTGGTTGTTCTTGACCTATTATGAGCAACATGTCACTTGTCCTGTCCAAACTCCCCAATGAGCATCAAGACTGTCAACCCCCACTGGGTTCATCCATAGGAATATATGTTGCGAAGCTGTCCATCTTGGTAGCTCGACAGACCAACAGCAGGCACGGGACCAATGTCCCTGCCTACTTCCCTATTAACCTATTAAGGTACAAAGGATTTTGTGTGCTACAAGGAGGTGCTTGCTGTCGATGACGCAGGGTCGACCCAGTATGCAGATATCCTGGACTTTAGGAAGTGTAGCAAGTTGGCATATGTCCTGGATCCAACAATTAGATATGAGTCTAACGATCCTGATCAGGCGGAGAAAAGTCGACACGGAGAAGCGCCGTATCTATGAAAAGTGCATCGCCTACTACCAGGAGAAGTACAGAGAGCACTTTGGTGACAGAGTGTTCCAGGTCCGGGGACTCTGGTTTGGTTCGAGAGGAACCATACCGAACCGAACGGCAAACTTTTTCGACACGGTCGGTATCGACCAGAGCAAACTGATGTCGCTCAGCGAGCTCATTCTTATAGACTCACTAACGATCATAAAAAAAAAACATATTTATTAATGATCTTTTATTAGGCTCAAGTTGAGTTAGTGTTTGGTTCTTTTTTATTCGCTCAAAATGTAAATATATATATATATACTTTATTTTTATATGACTTGTCCTTGTTGATTGATTGGTGTTCCCTGCAACTCAACCTAGATGAGCAGCCCCACTTAGTTTTTTAAAAATAAAGTGTATCTCTCTCTCCTCAATATTCCCTCCCACAAGATCTGGTACCCAGGACTAGAAGTACATCCATAGACATGAAAGCTCTTCAGACATTTCCAACCAACAGAAATGAAAGCACATGAATTCAGCGCCTTCTGCGCCTTCTTATGAATTAGCGTTAAATATCCGCTCATCACAAATATATCAAAAAAGGTAGCATAAACCATAGCCTGAAAAGCACATTCACTAAAGAAATATTGGCAAGTAATCTGTTTCAAAATAGAACACGTAGCCTCCAAGGCCCTAAAAATCCATTCTGAAAACATCCCTGTTAAAACTGAGGTAATTATCAACTAATATTCAATGGAAAACAATCCGATACTGTTAGAATAAAATCAAAAACACAAGTCTTTTAAAATTCGATCAGATAGAAAAATTTGTAATAGGTTTCTGTAAAGTTATTTCGCGATGAATGTAGCTTTCCTTGCTGAAAATCTGTCTGTTTAATTTTATAGCAGGCTTACCAGAATAAGTATAACGGGTATGTTTCGTATTAAGCCAATTCTTAGTAGCCTTTCAAACCAACTAGATTCACTAATTTCTGAATTAACACCCATAATGATTACACCAACCTAGTCTAAGAAAATATCTTCTTTTTTTTAACCGGGTGCTCAGCAAATATTAAATAAATAAATAAATAAATAAATAAATAAATACATTTTACTCAAATATTTAGCCATATAAAGTTTGTTAATATTTTCCCATTTTAACTAAGTTGACATGCAATGTTTTTTTTTTTATTTTATATTTTTCTTTCCCAAGACGAGTAAAATGTAATAAAAGAATTATATTTAGAATTGCAATAAAAAAAACAAACTTTTTTTCCGTCTTTCACAATTTTGTTTATATATATGTATGTATGTATGTAAGTGTTGTGTGTGTTTGTGTGTCTATATATATATATGTGTTTTTCCAGCTACTTTTTTTTTTTGCTTCTTTTCCGTCGTGTAGCAATCAAGCCATTCGTAGTTTTATTTTCTGAGAGAAAGAAAGAATGTACACGGTTTCTCTTCACTGTCAACAATAAAATGAGCGCCAAGAAAGTCAACAATCTACTAAAGAATAGTTTGCAGGTGTTTCCTAGTAACCAACAATTTATATACAACTCGTTTAACAAAAGATTCTTTTTTTGTTTCTGTTTTTTTTTTTTTTTTTTGTTATAACATATTTTAACTTTTATATTTCATTGTAATAAATTAAAGAAAAATAACTTTAATTAGTAACTTTATTAGAGAAATTACTAAATTTCTAAAGAAATTAAACAAAATAATAAAACTCTTGTGAGAAACACGGTCATACGTCTTATTCTTACGGCAAAGTGCCGTAGTTAATATTGACAAAATTTTCTCAAACTTATAAAAAAAATGTTTATTTGTTTGCAAAATTACATAGATAAAAAGTAACTCAAATATTATCGCAGTAAGCATGAAGGAAGGGGAGGCATACACAGTAAAAGGATGATGCCAGGACTGTGTAAACGAAGGGCCCAAACGTCCCTTAGTAGTCTTGAGTAGGAGCCAGATCTCTCTCTGGTGACGGGACTATTTACGGGTCATGGCAGGTTCAGAAAGCGTCTGCACAAGATAGGGTTCATAAGCGTGGAACCCTTGTGCATATTACGTCAGGAGGAGGAGGAGGAGGAGACGGCCCCCCCACACCTGTTATTTGATTGTGTAGCAATAATTAAATACGAGACCTTTGGTACATTGCGACCTGAGGAGATAGTAGCCCAAAATGATCTGGTGGTGAAAAGCCCTCAAACTCCTTTTAAATCAACATTAATAATAATAATAATAATAAGGAGGGAGGGTTCATCTACTAGAGATTACCGGAGATGGCATAATAAGCCTCTGTTGGCTGCAGTGCCAGGGTATAGCCCACCCGTGATTGGTAATAATAATAATAATAATAATAATAATAATAATAATAATAATAATAATAATAATCCACCACCTTCTTTTTGCCTGTCCAATGTTGGCACAGACGGATTACCTTAAGAGGCACAATAGTATGGCCAAGATTCTGCACCGGGAGTTGGCATTGAAGATGGGTATTCGCTCAGTCGTCCCATCCTACTACCAGTATGATCCCGAACCGGTGCTAGAGAGCTCCGGGCACACAATCTATTGGGATCGCGTGGTGCTCACGGATCACACAGTAGAGGGCACCCGACCTGATATTGTGTGGCACAATAAGAGTGAGGGTAAGGTTTATATCATAGATGTTACAGTCCCGGACTCGGCTAATGTTCTGCGGGCCTTCAATGAGAAATTGATTAAGTACAGGCCTCTGGCAGCTGAGGTTGCTTCTCTTTGGAGAGACGTTAAATCTGTCGACATTGTGCCGATTGTCATCTCGGCAGCCGGTTTAATCCCGCGCGCTACCCAGGATGGACTGCTCAAACTTGGGATTGATAGAAAGACGCTGGCTCTGATGCAGCAAGCTGTAATCCTCCATTCCTGTAGGATCGTCAGGGAGATTTTGCTGCAGGGAAAGGACTGCCAGGGCCGCTGGACCCCTCATAACGATGGCCAATGATTGCGATGATTGCTGATGTAGAAATACATAAAAATACAAAAAATTAAAAACTGACGAAGAGAAGAAAAATGTTCACTTATAGTGATCCAGGTGCCCCCTTGCCTAAGGGCCGCGAGACACTTAAAAAAAAAAAAATACGAATAATAATAATACCAATTATAATCATGAAAAAATCAAAATGTTTGTTGGCTGGGACCAAAGAAAAAAATTTTTGATATTCTTCCTCAGGAACTGCATGAAAAAAAATAATTAAATTACAAGTAAGTAAAATTAAGTAAGTACAATGTAAGTATAATTATATTACAAGTAAGATGTAATGTGATCCGAATCATTAAGATTCGTGGGATCCGAAAAACCAAGATTCAAACTTCAATTACTAACTATCAAGGGCAAAGTAGAGAGAGAGAGAATTCCATATAAATTGATGCGGGCTACTCCTTAATGGGGAACTGTTTTTCAACACTATCAGTCAGCACACTCTACGTACTTTCTATTTCACAGCCAGTCTGTCTCTCTTAATTATTCTCTCGCTACCTTTATTATCATCTAACATATAACCAGTGTAAAGTCCTTGCAGTTTATTTATTTCTATTAATTACAATAGTGTTCAGTATATCTAACAAGTTCAATTCTTATACCACACAAATAACAAAGAGTTTTTTCTGTTGGCATTAGCTGTTAGGCCATAGCCACTATATTATTCTATAAATGTGAAAAATTCATCAACAAATATCCAACATAAGCCATCTCAAAACATCCAGCTACATCACCTTTATTACTTTTTCATAATTTATAACTTATTTATGCCAAACACTCATTAACAAATCTCCTATCAGTCAATACATTCATTCATACATTCACACGCTTAGTTGCATTCTTAACATCCTAAACTCTCATACCAATAAATACTCACATACCAGTAAATACATTCATTCTAACAATATCAGACAACTAAAATAACAAGTACTCGGTGTGAAGTATTCGTCATTCCCCTGGCACCCTTAATTCCTAAACCTAAATTAAATTTGTACACTATTTAACAAGATTCACTCCCTCCCACATTCACACAGTGCCGGATTAGCCAATCCCGGCTCAGACTCACCCTTCCAAGAGATAGTTGCTCCCAATGTTAAGACAGTGCAGGGAATACTTCCCACACTATCAAAAGTTGCCACCCTTGGCCGGATATTGGTGTTTTTCCCCCCACACGCAATCATAAATAACATTCAAACTAAGGATTCTAATTCTAAATAGTACTTATTCCTAAACAATCACTCCAATAAATACTTTCATCCAAATAAATACAGACATCCGTAAACAAAGATATGGCATTACATAGTAGAAGAATGAAAGAAATATATATCCACACTTACGAATATTAAAATAAAAAAATGAAGTAATATACAAAAATTGATGGTAAATTGAAAATACAACGCTAAAAAATGAAAATAAACAAAAAAATAAAATAAAAGAAAAAGAAAGCCGAAAAGGAGCTCTCTACTACACCTGTCAAGGAATAGTAGAGAGTTAAATGCTAGAAGGGGAATGAGGAGGTGGATAGGTCTGCCAAATTAGGGGGCTCTTTCCCATTCATTTGTCCCGAGCCTGCTACTAGCGTGTCTTCTGGCACATGTCTGGCAGACTTCCAGACCTGGACAGCTTCACAGCATTCATCCTAATGGATGAGCTCAGTTGGTTGTCGGCAGTCCAAAATGCTCATCGGGGGTCCGGACAAGGCCATTAGTGAGACCTTGCTGTATCTTTCACGGAGCTTTCTCAGGCATCTGGTTGGATCCCTTACTGGACATTGTGGTTTAAGAAGACAGCTCTACGTAATGTGGGGTTCGTGCTGGATCCATTTTGTAGAGTCTGTGAGACAGAGGAG